>WYDI02033180.1:0-16734 GCA_009867235.2 Psittacus erithacus | reverse complement strand
AGAAAGGGAAAGGGAGGGAAGGGAAGGGAAGGGAAGGGAAGGGAAGGGAAGGGAAGAGCTTAGCCATATGAATGATTGCTGTGCAAGTGATTCTTGCCTTCAAGGTCATAAGACAAGCCTTGGTGATATGTAATTTTAATATAGCTTTAAACAGCAGCCTTCAAATAGGTAAAGCTGGCAAAGACATCTGCCCACACAAGATTTGTCAATGAATTCTTGGTTTTTTGCATAGAGCATATTCTTACATTGGGATACTTGTTTAAGTTTTTGCTTCTCACCCCTGCTTTACCATACTTTTTTTCTCATGAAGCTATGCTATTCTGTGTCTTAGTTTTTCTTATTGCTAAAGGTTCCAACATGAGCAAAAACTGTGGTTATAAACAAATAAATCATATCTCATCTCTAGCTCTTTTTATTGCCTGGTCTTATCTGTTGTATGAATTCATTTCTTCACCCTTGCTATATAAGGGGAAAGTTCACTTGCTGTATCACCTTTAGGTCTCGTGACGTTCAGTACTTTGTGGGACGTAAAGAACTTGGAAGGAGAAAGTAGTGTAACAAGGGGAAATTGGTGGTGAAAAATTGAATAGTTCATGTTTGATGATTTCATATAAAAGACCAAAGAGCCTGAATGGAGACTTTGAGGTAAGCTGTACAAATGAAAAGCTTGCTAGGAAAGTTGCATTGTTCAGCTTTCATATTTACATTTATCATTCTAAGAGGTACATTAGCAAGCTGTGATTTTGTCAGCACAAGACCATTTTTGTTGAAAAATATGTGAATTTGTTGGCTGTTTCCAATTGAGTTTAGCATTTCATAGCTCACATTCTAAAGAAAGAAGAGGTCCATACTAAACACTGGATTATGACAAGCCTCTTTGCAGAAGTAATTATGTGATTTTCTTGTTCAGGGACAGCAACTGAGATGCTTGGGATATCGAAGGTTGCATAAAAGTGTTTTCAAAATCATTGCACTATCATTCCTAGCACATTAACACTGATACTGACAAATCAGTAGGGACTAGCAGGCAAATATTTAGATTATCAAAATTAGGTTTTCCTTATGAGCAGCAGTGAAGATTGTTTGCAGGTACTATATTACTGAGAAAAATATTTTGTGTTATGAGTTTATCAAGCTTACTTTATTCATGTTATTTTGTTTTCACTGCAATTTGATAACATAATAGCCATGGCTTGTACTTGCAGCCAGCCTTCTGGCCTCTTCCTGATGTTTACCAGCACTGGATCAGTGTTCTAAAGGGCAAATCTGACAGTGTTATTTCTGTGAACATCAAGCTCATGTTTATTATAGAATGAAAATACACCCTTTATAGCCACCAGTCTAACTTCTGAAATATGTATCCTCTGACCCATTTAATAGCTGGTTCCCTACAGACTGAATGTGGCGACTCTTCTCCATTACCAGTTACACAAAGAAGAGGCTGTTCCCGGTAAGGCAAGCTGTCTCAGCACCAGCTTGACCTTTCCAACTTTCTTTGGAGTGATGGTTTAAGTAAGTTCTTTGTACCTGGCAGAGATTTCCAGTTCCAGTGTAATAACAGCCTAACTGTCCACTGTACTTTCTGATAGCTGTCTGCTGCTAGCCATGAATATTGCATGAGAATAAAGGTTCCAATTGGAACTTTCTTTCTTGGTGCCACATTGCTAGATGAAAGTACACAAATAGCTTGTTGCAGAACTACATCCTCTGCATATTTTCTTTGAAGGGAAGGAACAGATAAAGCAGCTAGGGACAGTTCTTCATTCTGATGATGCTGTGGGCAAGAGCAGCTGGAGAAACAATATGAGTAGGTTTCGATTGGACAATTTTTTACTACGAGGGTAGGGAGACTCTGGAGCAGGTTGCTCAGAAGTTGTGGATGCCACATTATTGGAATTGTTCAAGGTCAAGTTGGACAGGGCTTTGAGGAACCTGATATAGTGGATGATGACCCTGCCTATGGCAGAGAGGGTTGGGCTAGGTTATTTTTAAAGGTCCTTCCAACCCAAAGCATTCTGTGATTCTATATAGATGGTCCTTCCCAATATCTGTAGTAGCGCCTTAGAAACCTTTGATGGGCAATGCAATTTAGAGCAGCCATAAAAGGAAGGTCAAGCTGGTGCACAGCAAACCCAATGAGGTAAAATATCAAAGCGTTTAATGATCCCTCCATATTCCTGACTCATACTGAAGGATATTGTTGATTCCTTCCTGAAAAAAACCCTAGAAACTGTTGAACCCTCATTTCTAGGACTCCAGTCTTCAGTATGTGTCATGTGTATATACTTGGCAACCCTCTTTATTGTTATTTGCTTGCTGATATCTCAGCTAAAAAACAATGGTTTTGACATTTGGAGAATATGACTCCTGAACTCATAATTCCAGGCTGGATACTACCTACAATGAAGTGATGGCTATATAAAGAGGTGGTTAAGCTTCTCTTTAGAGATGCTTTAATGTAATTATATAAAGGCTGTGTTTTACTCTAAACTCATAGTGTGAGATTATTTGGTCTACCAGCCTTTCAACTGATTTGAGTTCACTGCACTTTGATCTGCTGGAGGTAAGTGGCTTAGATACATAGACCCTGGCAGTTCAGACCCTCCAAAGGCAAAACTTCATAGACAATCACCATACTTAGAGTCATGAAATGACTTAGGGCTTGGTGAATCACTATACTAACACATAGCAAGTCAGAGAAAAACACCAGAGACACAGAAAACTGTGCATATCAGCTTCAATTTTGTCATTATGAGGAATAAACTATAATAATTAGCTTAGAAGTCACTGTAAACTAGACTAATGACAAGTTTTTGATTTGCCTTACTTGTATGGATGCAAGAATAAATTATTACTCTGCAAGATATTTCTGTAGCCTACTAAGTTACATGATTGTGTGGTTTAGTATGCTGCCCTTGAGGCGCGCTTGTAATTTGCATGCATGATTGACTATGCCTATGCTGTTGTACTTGCCTTGCTTACATCTCTGAGTGTGGGCTTGCCTCTGTTCCAATTTGGTGTGAACTCTGGATCATAGCTAGTCTGGTGTAGAAAAAAGCACCACCTACCCTTTCATTTTAGCTAAGCACTCTCTTCTGTGTACTCTCAGCGCCTTCTGACAGGTTACTGGAGTAATATTGCAACACAAAGGGATTTGTTGTTTTGTAATTGTCTACTTATTTTATTCTAGAGTAGTCACAAGTAAGGAAACTTTCTCAGGACTGTGTTGCTGGGCTAATATAGGCATAGCATTTCAAGCCAAAGGGAGAACCTTTATAGAATGTGAAATGGGATTTTTTTCTACTGCAGTTTTGTGCTGAAACTCATATAGCATTTGAAAATCCTGTTTTCTGATTCATGTGGCTCCGGGCCAGATCCAAGGGGTGGTCCTAAACTGGTAACTGCTTCTAAAGAAAAATGAAATTAGAGGGGAAATAAAAAGTCCTGTGATACAGATAAGCCTCAATTTTATTTATTTATTTATTTATTTTTTTGCCATGCTTACAATGGGAGGTTGCATAGCAATAGATAGCAAAGTGGGTTGTTCTAAGTGCTCAATTCCAAATTGTTTTATTTTTTGGCAGTGACCCAATCAGGTAAACATTGCCAGGGGTTGTGTAAAGTATCCTCATAAATCAGACAGCATACAGAATACCCAGATTAAAAATGTTTTCAGTTATTGTCTTGGGAAAAACCTTTGCATTCATATTCTATTATATTTTAGCTATGGGAGCAAAAACCCTAATTTTATAGATATTAAAATATTTGCCATGAACCTTTAGTGCTGAAAAATTGTTTTCCCAATCAGAAATTCCACTGAGTTTCAATTTCCTCGTGTTGAGTTTATATCCAAACATTGTGTGATATGGTAGTGAAAGGTAAACACAGCCAGTAAGGTGTTAAAATGATCCTGGCTGGTCATATATGGCTGCTGGAGCAAGAGGGTAAAACAAGACTGTAAACAGAAGGGAGAGTGTGACCCTCTGTCCTGGCTGACTGGAGCTCAGAAAGCCTCTGGGGATCATTGCCATGTATTTTGTGGTTGACTTGCTCTTGCTTTGTCAATAATAAGCCCTGAGGAGAGGGCTGTCAAAAGATTACAGTTTGGAGACTTGTGCTGCTTCCCTTGGTGTTGTGAGTGCCCGCCAGAATGCAGCAGTGCCACCAGAACTGCCTTGGTGGTCCTAGTTGGCACATGGACTGCTTCTCACTCTAATGGTTAATCAGGGAGTAGGACAAACAAATTAGGCTGAAGGATCAGGGGCTGAGGAGGAATCAGGTCAGAGATAAAGATAAAAGGGAGATGTAAGAGAAAAAGGCAGTGTTCTATGTAAACCTGCAGAACAGGGGTGCTTCAGCCTTAGAGGGCTATCTAAGAAGCCCACTTACATCTCTTCAAAATTAAGTTAATGTATGTGCCCTGTTTGTTCACCTAAATTGTTCTGTTCATGATCTCAAAAAACTGTTTGCGTTTGCATTTGCAGTACCTTTGTTCCATAATAGGCTCAAAATAGTTGGAAAGAGCTGGTAACAGTGAAAGCTTCTGATGTTTGGGCTACCAAGTAATTTTCAAATTCACCAGTGGGTAATGGAGTCACCCAGCCTTTCATGCTTTCTCAGCTCTTCTTGGGAATCAGATAGGTCTCATTTAGTCAGTGTTTCAGGATCATGTAAAAGGCAATGAAAAGAAATGTAAAATTAATTGATGTTGTTGTTACATCCATAGCAGAATACACTTTTTGCATATCATATAATCCCTGAGTGGTAACAGAAATGTTTTCAACATTGATTTGAAGATTTTATTTTCTAAGCACAACTCATAAGAGCTTTTTTTTTTTAATGTCAGTTACTCTACGAACGTAAAATGGAGTGATAATTCCTTTATATGATGAGTATTTCAAACTTGTTTTGTTCAACCTGCATTATTCTTTATTATATTTTTATTTATAGCACTATCTCTACAATATTAATTTAATTTAGATCAGTGAATACAAGTTATTTATAATTTCAAATAAAATGTCTTGGTAAGTCAGTATGTCAGCAGGCCAATCTTCTGGAAAAATAAAAGGTACAATGGAAAAAGAATCTACATTTGTCTTTATTACATCTTTATTGCACACAGCTTATAGCCAGTGATACTTGTCTGTGTGTCTGTGTGTGTGAGAGACAGAAACTATTGTGACACTATATTAAAAGCATTTAAAAAAATACAAACAGGAAGAAATGGTTTGGAATTTAAGTAAACTGGAATAATTTTAAATTGCTAAGAATTAGAATGAATTCAGCTGGAAACATATTTTGCTCTGACATTTGATTTTGGGAATTACAACTGTTGTTTTCTCTCTTCATCTATATCATGCAGGGGAGCAAAAGGAGAAAGCTGGCAAAAAAGAAAAAAATAAAGTAATATAAAAAATAAAGAAGAAAAAGGCAGTAAAGTCGCTACTTATTTGATTTCATGGTAAAGGTTCTATAAGCAAGCACTAGTATAAAGAAGCTTCAATCAGAAGTTAAAAATCACCTAGTCTGCAGAAAGGGTGCCGGTCACATGGAGCAAACCCAGACAAAAGCTGAGGAGTTTATATGACAGTTAAATTTCTTACCCCCTGAAGCCCCAGTGGAAGGTGTGCTGCCAGATGCAGTAATGCATAGTCCTTTTATCAAGGACTGGGAGCATCTGTGGTACAGGTTTTATGTCATGTATGTGTATTTGTCTGTACTTGGTGTGTTCCTATGCCCTGGATGCTTGCCTTAACTGTGGCAATGGCTACAACTGTGAATCTGGTGATTCTCAAAAGCAAAGGTCTGTACCACCTTCATTTTTAGTTAACCATATTTTATACAGTAAGTGGTTCTCTGTCTGTGATTTTCTAATCTAGACAAAAGAAGCCTACCTGCTGAAGTATGAATACCAGTGATGCTCTTCACCTGAGCTCATTGTACTAAGACAAAAAGGGCAAAGCTAGGCCTTTACTGTTGCCAGCTTCAAGGCTAGTGGATTTCCATTCTGAAATATGTTAGAAGATTGTTGTTAGACACTTTTTATTTAATCATTGGCAAATTAATTTAATGCCTGAAAACTGTGAATGGAGACTTTTTTCATTTAATCTCATTGATGGTCAGTGTTTCTGCCATCCAATTTTCATTGTCAGAAGGTTCTGATACAAGACTGAGTATTGCTCTGAGGCTGTGACTGACTTTTAAATGGTGATAACTCTCTACAGCCTCCAGGGAAGGAGTTTGAATGTCTACTTCTTTCCGCTAGTGACCAATTAGTGATGCGAAGTACAGTGGTGGAATCTGTGCCTGGGAAAGCTCTGGCATGCTTGTTTTTTTCATTCACATTTTAGAAGAAAATGCTATCCCCTTCAAAGGCAATGTACAGAAAGCAGATTCACTTACCAAATGTCTCTCTGCAAGAACACAGAATTTTGCCTATATAGGTGCATTTAATTAATCTTTTATTTCTGAAGGTCTTAAAAGAGCAGAATTTAATTTCTGCAAATATATTCCCAAAGCAAAGACGTGAAGACAGCTTGCTTATTAGAAAATTCCACACGCTTCTATTCACCTCAACATATTGATATAAAAGTATCTGAAAAGTGTAGGCACAACATTATTTGTAGCAAGACTCTACTTTGGACATTGATTACTGCACATTAACTGCCAGTTTCTAAGCCAGTAACAATGGGATGTTTACAGTGTAAACTTAAGCCAGTATGGAGTTTAACTGATGGCTTTAAGATGAACACTGTATAAAAATAGATACACAGGAGAAAATGTTGATTGATTATTTCTAGTACAGTTATTGCTAGTATTTGAGAGGTGTTCACCTACGTCACCTCTTCCCGTATGAAAACTGTAAGTTATAGATCTTCTAACTCTGTGGTTTTGTTTTAATTTAATGCAGAATTTCAGGCAGAATTTGCTCTTCTTATTGCTTTTGGATGCAACTCTTTGGATACTAAATGAAAAGTATGTCAGACTTTGTCAAAGACATTTGCAGTTAATGCTTCTAATATGATAATCTTCTCTAATTTTCTAATACACCTTCTGAATGATTGTAGTATGTATCTATACATATATATGCACACAATATGCACACACATGCACATATGGCTTACTGCATTAGAGATTCATTAGAATTTAACCTATTTAAAACAAGCCAATTGGAAAATAAAAACTGCTTTCTCGACATTTTATGTTCAGGAAAACTGACCTTAAACACATGACCTGTGACCCAATATGGTGACTAAATAAAATAAATATGTTCTGAAACAGTACTGGAGCTTTTTATCATTTTTATCATTTATAATTTCTGTGGTTTGACTTCTCATTTTTTAACTATTTTGTGGTGAACTTGGTATTTTAACTGTATCCTTGAGACAGAATTCTGGAGAAAATGTTCAAAAGTCTGGATTAATCTCCTTGAAGATTACTGTTACTTCCAGCTTAAACCAAAGATTTCTTTGAAGTTAATTTTAAAATACACATTAAATTAGTAGCAAATGTATGTATTTATGCTGGTAGTAAAACAGAATTTTTTCCTCCACTGTGATATTTAAGCAAAGTTTTTCTGGATAGTTTGAAGCTTGACTCCTGGTTAACACTACATACAGTTGCAGCGATAGCAAAACTATTATATGTCTGCCATTGAGGTTGGGCAACATGGCATCCTCCTGCTTGTACAGGTCCATTGCACAAAATGTTATCCTGGGACTTGGGTTGTATCTTGTTCCATTCAAGTTTATAAACCACTGAATCTTCCTGAGTGGAGTGATTTTCTTTTTATCCAATTTTTTTTAAAGAACCTGTTAGGGGGGATCATCTTTACCAAAATGGAAAATAAAATATGTCAAATATTATCTGCAACTCACAATTGCAATTTTCTCACTGTTTTCTCTAGGCACTCAGATATGGTGGTAATGAGTAATATTGAAAATAAAATATACTAGTTTTATTCCTTTAAAAGAATTTTCCTTCTTTCATACTGCTTTAACTTTTCTAAGGCATCTAATTTGTCAAAAGGTATGAATGTAGAATATCAATAACAGTCTTCAAATAGGTCCTACCGTAAATTATGGGAACTCCAGAGATACAAATATGTAAACATTTTTCTTCCTTTCCTTCACTGAACATAGAATTTATTCTGCTGAATGCACATGTAGACATTGTTCTGAATGAAATAAGGAAAAATTATGTCCAGTCCACTCAACTCTGTATCCTTGATTGGAAAATGAATATGGATTGTCTTTGCTCTAAATAAATTGAGAAAAACTCCATTCAAAAGTAAAGATTTTAATGTTAATTGCTATAATTTTTATTTTCAAATCAATTTCACAGTTTATTCACACAGATTATACGTATCTACTTTGAATTGCTAAATATCTTTTCCTGTTTTGGACCAAACAACCCCAAATATAGTTAAATACAAATTCAAATAGTCTACATCTATAAGTTACATGTATTAAGGTTATAGATCCATCTTACAATTTATACTGCATTATTGAAATTATTAAAAATAATTGTGTTCTTATCTGCTGGATGTTATTCTTTTATGGAATTTGACAATAATGAAATCAGTTGATCCCTGTAAGCCTGATAGCTATATCTGAGCAGATGATAGCACTCTATAAAAATACAATTTGAAGTCTGGGACAGACCAGCTTATATACAGAAGAGAAATAAGCAGTCGAAGTATCTTAGCAAACTTAGGTTGCAAAAACATTGTTGGTTATAGCATTTCAGTCTGAGTGTAGATTTATATGTATAACCAAACGTATGTATTTACCATATATATTCACTGTACGTGTGTGTGTGTGTGTATATATATGCGTATAACCAACCTTTTTTATAGTTTCTTAGTTGCAGTAATTCAGGAAAGCTTCTTTACTTGGAAAACACCTTTTAAAAAGGGTAACAAAGCATGACAGCTCTAAAGACTTCAGAATACCAGGACTCCACAGTGAAATGTAAATTGAAAATCTCTCATATTTTAATGGAAATAGGACTTCATGCCCTTGTCTACCCACCTGGTCTGGTGACCCAGGTGAAGCTCCATTATGTAGCAAGGTGTTAGGAAGGCAAAATGCTTTTCCATCTCTGCCACATGTTCGTGGTTCTCTCTTCTTCGCAGCTTTTCTTCAATTTGTCCATGCAATTCGAATAAATAGACAAGCAGTTGTCTCTTTCACCCCATAGGAGTACCATTATTTTTATGCTCAAAGACATTTTCCATCTGAGTTTGCCTGTCCTCAAAGACAATCTGAATTATCTCTCATATAATTTTAATTCTTATCCAGGCATTTTTTGAATGTGCACATCAACGTGAAACACTTTATAAGCCACTTCTACCCAATCTAACAACAAGGATAATACTGCTTTGACAGAAGATTTCTGACAAGGCTGTCTACAGTACTGGGCAATGCCTCATGGCTTACTGGTGCTCCCTAGTTCTCCTGTCAAACATACAGAGCTTGATGGGATCCTGATCAGTGACTCAGAACTGCAGTGGCCATGCAATAAATATGAGCATGACTAGAAAAAACATTCATCAAAAAATTGAGTTTTCATCCACCTTTTTTAAACAGTATTTAAAATCCCTGTTTTCTTGACACCTTTGTACTGCTACTATTTGAAGTGTGATGGTGGTTCTGGAGTATTGCATATGATTCTTACAGAGTAATTATAAATAGAAAGAATAATGTATAGTAAAGCCTACTGAAGATGAAAAAGGCATCTCAGAGCCTCTACATGGATCAGAGTTGCTGAGATACCAACATGCCAGCTGCCAGAGAGATTGTGAAAAAGCAAATATTTTTCATATGTTAATAAAAATGTCTTAGTCATATCAATGGATGAAAGGAGATAAAGACAGCCTTCCAGTTCCACTGTTTTAATTCTATAAATGAATAAGTCTTATCAATTGAACAAAGCTTTGGATTTTAAAAAGTTAAGTAGCTGTGAGATATGTAAAGTTAGCTTATTTCATGTGCTTTGCATTTCAAAATCAACTTTCATAACAGTTGCCACACATAAATTCAAGTTAATACTATGTGCCCCCAAGACAAGAGTGCTGCAAATTTTCTGTCCTACCACTGGAGATAAATATCAGCAAAATTGCATAGGTAGCTATTCCAAGATAAGGGACACAGGTGATGATCTGATGTATTTATTTCAGATAACAGTGAAATGTTTTTCTTTTTGATATTAGTTTATATGTCGTGGGAAACTACTGTCTTAGGGTCAGTGTTTTTGTAACTTAAAAAAAAAGAGAAAATAATAATAATAACAAAAAAGCAGCTGCTCAGAGGTTTAACTCCCTTTCCTGAAGTTAATAAATATTCTAAATAAAGGTGTGTATTTGGGCCTAGGAGTATGAAGAGGAGAGTGTTGATCTAGCAAGAGATACTAGGGGGAAAAAAAAACAGAAAAAGGAAATTGAAAAGTATTTCTTTCTCCACAGGCTGTTAGAGAAGCAGGGAATGATGGAGTGGGTGTTCAGGAAAAGCATCAAATTGGCAGAATAGAAGCTAATCAGGCAGGAAGGAGAAGCTTATGGATGATTAGGGACCTAGGCAAAAGCTGCTTATGTTGCTGGAGAAGGAGACTGGAGACCAGACATGGCATATAAATGGTCACTTCTTTAACCCTCCTATATGACTCAGCCGCCAGACTGTAGGTGAACTGGATAAGAGAGCAAGACATGATGGCGTGAGCGTGAAACAATTATGGGTGGGAAGGGAGCTGAATCCTGCTGGAAGGCACAGTGGTGGGGGATGCTCCAGATCTGTTTGGAGCAGGGAGCTGCATTGAGTAGCACTCTGCAAAAAGCAGCAGCTCTAGCCTAGCTGTCTTGCCTTTGGCAGAACCATGCAGAGGCAGCCTGGTAACAGTTTTTCCCAAAGGCAGGAAATGCAGAGGTTGCAAATCACAAAATCATAGAACGGTTTGGGTTGGACGAGATCCTAAAGATCATCTCGTTCCAAGCCCCCTGCCACGGGCAGGGACACCCTTTGGGAGAGAGATTGCTCCCTGTCCCATCTACTCTGCTATTAATGGGTGTAGCAAACCAGGATCCACATCCCACACCATATTTTTCTGCCTTGCTGCATCTTCAGCTTCTTTTCTTTCTCAGGGTAGCAGCAGCAAGGTCTGTCCCCTGCCTTGATATCTTGCAGAATGAAAGGATGCGGGGTCGAAACAGATTTGGCGCAAGATATAGAATGAGAAAAGGTTGAAAAGGGAGCTGTAGGGACTCAAGACAGAATCGTTGTCAAATGAACAATAGCCCTACTTTGAAATTAAGAAGAAATGTATGCTTCAGGCTATTTTCACTCTCTTAGGCTAAATATTCCACTCTTTTCCTTAAAACTTTCAACTACTACTTGACTACACTGCTTGCTTTGAAAGCACAGAAGGAAACTGATAAACATATTTTACTAGTCCTTTTATGATTCCATATCACAATTTGTGTGTGATGTGAGCTCAGTTATAGGCTGCTTGTCACAAAGGATTAGAAATTATTGACAGTTATGAGATATTGACATCTGTTTCTTAAACATTCTTTAAGCAGATGAGTAGTGCGTTAATTTAATAATTAATTTTTGCTGTCTCATATCTTTCAAAAAACATGCCTTTGTGTCTTCATTGTTAGCAAGTCTAATTTTCTGCTGAAACTCTGCTTTTTGACCATTAGTATTCATCTTCCTCCTTTCTCAACAAAATTAAACTGGGCCTAAAAATTTCAATGGAACTTTACATAGTTTTTAAGCTTTGCTTCCTACAGCTTTAGATCAAGTTGAAAGTGAAGGCAAAATCACGTCTGTTGTGAGTAGGCACAAGTGACACTGTTGTTCACTTAGCTATCAGCAAAAGAAATAACGCATGAAGAAAAGTAAAGTTTTTTCTGTAGCTCACAGCTCTGTTGTAAAATCAAATGTTTGTGGGGTTTTTTTCTGAAATTATACACTATATGTCTGCCTGTTTAATGTAAGTTATGTTCCTGTCACATTCTTCATTTTTTCCCAGTAACTCTTCAGATTGTCATTTCCTTTGATCTTTTTATGGTATTTCAGCAATATTACAATGAATCACAGTTCTTACCAATCATCTCACCTTTGGCTTGTGTTCAATAGCCTGATTTTCCAAGTCTGAAAGTTATTTCATGTTCTTTTTTTTGTTTGTTTGTTTTTTGTTTCTAATTCAACACACATTGTGTGTAATTGCAGGGTAGAGTGATTACTCTTCAAAGAATTACAATCAAACTTGGCTTGTTAGTGTATAAAGCTCTGGCTGTTAATCACAATCATTTAAGCAGTAACTAACCCTCACTAAAACACAGATGGCATGTTGTTAGCATTTCAAGCTACCCAACTCAGTCATTGTTGATATATCCCAGAAAGGACTTTGTTATGCTTTTCAATACTGCTTCTCTTCTGTAACACTGAACAGTATCTGCTGGGTTTGATGCCCTCTCAGACACTTAAAATGAAGGCATAATTCTGTACAGCTGTAGCAGCTCATGCAAATAAAAATGCATTTTTTTTTGCACTGAAAATGAAGAATTTAACCATACAACCCAAAATGAATATAAAAAGGAAGTCTATGAAAGAAAAAAATATAAACAAGAAGTTGTCTTGATTAGCGAGTTTAAACATGTACATATGTGACTCTGTGACTTAAGAAAGCCTTGGCAAGCTTGATCGGTATTGGAATTTGAGAAGGTCCACTGTTCGCTGGCTGAGTCCTAAGGTCTGGTGATTTCCAACAAGCCATAAAATAAATAGATAACTATTTTTTCAAGTGCTACTGGCCAAAATAAAAACTCAAATACTGTGTATCAAAGAGCAAAACAAATCATACTATCAGTGCCAAGCCCCTAAGCAAGGATTTTTAATAAGAGCGGTTAAATGCTTGATACAATATGGCAATCCACTTTATCAAATCCTGTATTTCTTAAAAAACATGTGTTTTGCAAAGGTTTTAAATGACTCCATGCAGAAAAATGGAATTCTTACACTGTAGAAAAGGATTCTCTGAGAGGCCAGGATGCAGTGATGTAAGCAAAAGAGAAGACAAAGATTCTTGCATGAATCCGTACATGTTTGTCTGTCATTCTGTCTCCTTTCAGAAGTTTCCATACCAGTAAAATAAAATTGCCTTACTCAGAAGTTACCTTTGGGAATTGAATTGGTGTTTTGAAAAAAAAATAATCTGTTGTTTTAGATAAAACTGAGGAAAAGGAAAAAAGAACAGTTCTCAAGTGAAGAATTTATTATTTAACTGGCACTAACTGTGCATGACTTTTCGTGAGTATGCATTAAGTTATGAGCTCAAAGGTCTGGGCATTTGTATTCCAGGGCTGCCAGAGTACATGAGAATTTTGACCCTATATCTCCTAGGGTGCTGTGAAAAGGGTAGGGTTCACAGAGAAGCACAATTAGGGAAACATCCCTACTTGAAGATTCAGCGATGTATTAGGTCTGGGAGTTTTGTTTATGAAATCAATAAGGCTTTTCTCCTCATCTTGTGCCAAGTTTGTTACTGTTTTGTGAACATAGATGCCATTCCGTGGTGAAAAATAAACACATCAAATCAGAATGTCAGAAAACAAAGTGTGATTCTTATCTTCTCTTTGACATGTAGTTTGCTAAGAGGCAATTAGTCTCTGACCATGCTCAGTTTCCTTCTACCACCACCATCATTTGTATATACTTCCCCAGAGACTACTGCTTGAGCAGGCAGAGAAGAGATCTGAACTGGCATCAAGACACAGATGTATCTTTTTGTCACTGACCAGATACATTTTCTAGTAAGTGGCATCTCTGCTACAAGAATGGGAGAAATTTAAATTTTCATTATTAACTTGTTTAGCACTTACAATTTCAAAGATATCATTCACTTAGCACAAAATGTTGAGAAGCCAGAGGGAAATTGGGTTTCCAGAGCAGTAATTCTTTCCTATTAGCCATTCTCCAAAATATTGTTCATATCAAAATGAAATTCTTTACCAATTTTTAATTAAAGTATTTTATAAAGAACCATCTAAGTAATTTCTTTGCAAAGATTTCAAGGCCAGATGCTATCTTCCACTTCCCTTTCATCCTTAAGGTTTGGGTAAATGTGAATTGTCCCTATTGAAATAAAAGCACTAAAAGTAATACCTGTCAGCCCTGCTTTGTTAGTTGGGTTTGCTGCAGACACAAAAGCTCGTTCTCTTTTTGTTCTGGTGTACTATGTGTGCAGCAGAAAATCACACTTACTGAGATGCTGTGGTTCCTGGTTCTATATTGTATGATTCTTAGCAGTGTAATAGGTTAAAAGTAGTCATAGATGTGTTACTTGTGAAATCCACATTCAAGCCATATCACATACATGGTTCAGAGAATTTTTTTCTCAATAAAGTGGCACAGTATAATGCACATAAACATCCTCCTGTTCTTTCCCAGAGCTAACATGTTTTGAGATTATTCATTATAGTATTAAATATCAGAAGTACCCCTTCATTAAATCTCAGATAAAGTATAGGACCCACATAGTTGTCTACAAAGAATATACTCCATATCATATATAGCTGCTTTTCCACTTACAATAGCAATGTAATTTCTCTGTTGTACTCAGTTTGTCTTGATTTCTTTGATCTGAAATAAGAGATTATTTGAATATAATATTATTGTAATCCAGCATCCCCATACCACTTAAAACAAAGGTATGGCTTTTGTTACTTCAGCAATGAAGGAACTGAAATTTTAAGACAAATTCTGACCTTCTCGTAATGAGAGTTTCTGCATCAAACACCTTGAAATTGAGTTTATTTGCGCAGCAACAAGTTTAATGTCAAGTGCTCAAATGAAAATTGAATTAATTTATTGCTTTCATTAATTTACCTCTTTTAATTTTCAAACTTCACATGTTTGTTTAATCTTAACTTTTGATTTATTCATGCAATGTTGCTCTTCTGTGCTTATGATTGTCTGTTGATTCAAGCATTTTCAGTAAGTTATTCTCCATCGCAAGTTTTTAATGAAATTTTTAAAATAAATATCATGGACTTTTACATATATATAAACAGAATAGATATGTATTAACTGAATATTAGAAACCAGCTCTAGTTAGGAAAATCTCATCAATTTAAGATTCCAGAATAGGTCAACAAATGTCATTCCAATAAAAACGAAATTTGCATGCAATGCTTCATTTGCAAGGAGTGCTTGTTTATCTGGCATTTATTACAGTGATCAAGCAACTGAACTAATCTGCATATTATGCAAACCAGTCCTTTTACCAGGAAAGTTTTCAGGCTTTTTATATTAGGAAAAAAATTAATGCAAAGGCTTCTTGTAAGATAGCATGAGAAAAGTATTGGATCTTGTCGCAAGAAATTCTTGTTACTGTCATTGCAGGTGACTAACCTGTTTTGTGAAGTTAGAGCTTCTAATATTATGGCTTATGTCGCTGAAATGTTGTATTATGAGTGTTCTTAGCAGCATGAAGGACTGCTCCATTTGCTTCCTGGCTAATTGGATTATTGTCCATTCTACCAGTGTAACCACAAAGATGACTAACAGAATTGAAGCTTTTGAAAATGGAGATTTAATATTGAAGTGAGTTCTTCACCAAAGAGGATTGCAGTTGGAAAGGTTAGGTCAGCTGGGAAAAGAAAGCTAACAGTACCTGTTTCTTCACAGTCAAGAGTGTGAATATACTGGAGGACGAAAAGATTTGTGGCAATTTGTAGAAAATCACTGTCTATAAACTTTTAAAAGGCTCTTTCTAATCTTGAATTCGGGGCATCTTTTGAAAAAACTTTTCTTACCAAAATTATTAGTTTTAGCTTTATAAAAGCAAAACTTACTACTCTATTAGAAGTAAGTAAACTCTTCTCAAATTATATGTCTTGATGTGCACATTTAGGTGGTGGAAAGCATTTGGGGCAAGTGCTTCAGAATCTGGCTGCTTTTTGTATAGTACTTGCTGCAGAATTCTTTCTAACTCATGATAACAAGTCTTATGTAAAGGAAGGAAACTTTGCAAAGGAACAGACCTTCATTAAGTAAAAATATACTTCTTAGCAAAAGGCAAAGTTCATGTGGCTTTAACTACAACCTGGGAAAGAACAACCTTCTTGAACTGAAACTAACAAATACAAAAATACACATTTCCATTCTCTTAGTTTACCCGCTTAGTTTCCCTGACTTCTGTATGGACAAGTTGTGGCAGTCCAGTGAATTTCCCACTCATTAGAAAAGGGAAAAAATAACCACCATTTTTTAAAAAGTAAAAAAGGAAGACCCAAGGAACTACAGGCCATCAGTCTCACCTCAGTGCCAGGAAAGATTGTGCAGCAATACCTCCTGGAAATTATGCCTACAAGAGGCCAGTGACTCTTTTACTGCTGGAAAGGGACTTTTTGTAAGAGGAGGTAGTGATAGAACAAGAGAAAATAGCTTTAAACTGGAGGAGGGTAGATTTAGATCTGATATTATGAAGAAATTATTTGTTGTAAGGCTGGTGAGACACTGGAACGGATTTCATAGAATCATAGAATAGTTAAGGTTGGAAAGGACCTTAAGATCATCTAGTTCCAACCCCCTTGCCACGGGCAGGGACACCTCACACTAAACCATGCTGCCCAAGGCTCTGTCCAACCAGGCCTTGTGTTGTGGTTTAAGCTTAGTCGTAAATTAGACAGAGCATGTAGCCTGCTTGTTTTCCCCCCACAACCTGTCCTTC
>WYDI02033178.1:43263-75701 GCA_009867235.2 Psittacus erithacus | reverse complement strand
GAGAAGGCTGCATGGAGACCTCATAGCAGCCTTCTAGTACCTTAAGGGGGCCTATAACGATGCTGGGGAGGGACTCTTCATTAGGGACTGCAGTGATAGAACAAGGGGTAACAGGTTCAAACTTAAACAGGGGAAGTTTAAATTGGATGTAAGGAAGAAGTTCTTTAGTGTGAGGGTGGTGAGGCACTGTAATGGGTAGCCCAAGGAAGTTGTGAATGCTCCTTTATTGGCAGTGTTCAAGCCCAGGCTGGACAGAGTCTTGGCTAACGTGGTTTAGTGCTAGATATCCTTGTTCATGGGAGGAGGGTTGGAATGAGATGATTTTAGGGTCCTTTCCAACCCTAACTATTCTATGATTCTATGATTCTATAGTTTCTTTTTTATATCTGATATGCATTGATAATGAAATGATGGAAGGAATTCCAATCTCTAAATGCCTATGTCTAGCTCAGTAAAAACATTACCATAATTTGTGTTGAATATCAGAGTCAATAAATCCAAGGTTTTACAGAACCAAAGGAAAAAAAATGTTTTTGAAAGTATAAACTGTACTGTAGGATTATGCTTATACCTGCACTGAGACAATAATGATTGCAATATACACAGATATATTCAAGATTCTTCTAATTTAGCTAACTAAAGTACCAGTATCAATTAAATATGGCAGAAAAGGCTAGTATATTTTGTTTCTTGGACAAGTCTTGCAGCAAATTCAGTGCATGCCACATTGGCATGCTGTGCTCGGCATCTTACCCAAAACAAAGCCTGGCAGAAATAAGAGGGTTTCAGATGGAACACAGTTTGCTGAAAGTGAGAAAAACTAAGCAAATAACCAGTAGCTGGGACTTCTAAGGTGAATGGAGACATAGAAGGTGGAATATATTTTTTATACTAATAAAAATTCTGCAGTAGGAAAATTACTGTTATTTACTCATTTTCACAGGACAAGAACAACTGGACTAATATAGAAAGATTAACAAACAGATTCAAACATAGGAAGTAGATAAAGGAACTCATTGCCAAGTGACACAATACTAATGACCTAAAAGACTGATACTTAAGTAGAAAGCTTAAGTGTTTCTTGTGTCTCCAGAGTAAGAAAAGATGTACAGTGTCATGAGGTTTTGGAATTCAGTATTTCCTGGGCTCTGACAATTTTTTCAGGTTAGGTGATGCTGTTAGCTAGTGACCTTGATCAGCTAATACTTTTATTTTTTTTATGAATGAAAAACAGTATTGATTAGACATATGATTGCAATGCTTTTACAATGCAATCTGTCTTTGAGAGTAGTGATAGAGAAAACCATGATCCTTTTTATTTAAAGTATTTGTCACTAAACCTCTTCTTGAACAGAACTATAAAATATATTCTTTTGTGGAGTCAGTTACAAACAGTAAATATATTGAAAAAAAAAATGGCTGCTGAAGCAAAGGGAAAACAATATATGTGTGGCTTGTAAGAGAAGGAAAAGCTCAGGCAGTTGAACAGGTCCCTGAAACAATAGAATCATCAGCACTGCTTTACACGACAGTCTAATTCATTGTGTCAGGCCATAATCAGCTCTGTTTCACAGTGCTTTGCTCCATAAAAGCAGATTTGTTTAACCACAGCCTCTATTTCAGCTTGACTGAGAATGAAGAATAACCACGAAGCCAGCCGTATCTCACGGGTTATATTATGGGCATTGAGTGAATCCATCATTTGCTGAAGAGGCAGAGAAAAAGTGACAGGCTCATTCATGCCTTAGAGTAATTTTTAGGCCTATTGAAAATTTTAATCTGTGCACTTTGGATGAACTTCCCCACTTCTTAATTTAGTACATGTAGCCATGTGGTAAAATCTGTCTGCCTCAGATACGGCAGACTTGCTTTTTGAGGACATCAAACCCTCCAAGCAGTTTTCTCTTATGGATTCAGCCTGGTGGCCTTGAACTTTATGCAGATGCATAAGCCTCATTTACAAGAGGACTTCAAAGTTAATTAAATACTGTAATCACATATAAATGAGGGCTAACATAACACCATTCCAGCAATAATTTTAATTTAGGATTAAAGATAGTCTATGTTTTAAAAGACATTTTCTTTTAAAAATACACATCTATACTTAGCAGCATGATTCTTCTCTTTGCGTAATATAAAAGCTGTTAAAAAAAAAAGAAGGAACCACCCCCCCAAAAAAAACACAATTTAAGAAATGCTGCAAATCAGCACATTCAAGAAAATTGCTTACTTAGAAAGTGTATGCAGCTGTCAAATAAATGAAATTGTTATTAAAAATGGTGGCAGTTCAGATAAATGAGGTGAAAGTGCTGGCTTATTTCTCCCGAAAGATTTTGTGTTCACCTCTCAGTGTCATAGATTGTGCTGCACAGTGCATTTGCTGTGCATGACACATATGTTTGAAACACTGGAAGTACTGAGACACAATTTGTATAAACGCTTGATCTAAACTTTACAGTTCATATTACAAATATCTAGTTTGGAAAATGGCAGGATTTACACCTCTCATACACCCTCCAGAGAAAGCATAAAGATGAGTGGAGTTAATTATTTCCTTTAACAGTGCATTTTGAATGAAAAACCATGCTAAAATAGATTTGTTTTCAAAATATTTTCATATAAACCCATGGTAAATGCAATGTCTTGAGTTCATTGTATTGACATCTCTGGGCTACAGTATTTTCAAGATAGCTGCACTTCAGTGAAGTATGAGATTTGATGAGACACAGATTTATTGTGAACCTTGGGTAAGAGCAAATCAGTCTGATGTTGAAATTCAAAAGAAACAAATATACTTACATTATGCCATTGGTAGAGCCTTGAAAAATGTAGGTGGCTTTGTTTTGCTTGTGTATTTGTACCAAGGTTTGAAGTGAAAGGCTTGCTAAGTTTTGGGTCTACATCACTTCGCTTTCCTTCAGCTTCTGCCTAAGCTTTAGTTTCCAGATATTTGAATTGAAGATTAACAAGGTAAAGAGACAACGCAATAATATATTTGTATATCCATAGTAGCTAGCAATGGGAAAACTTCGATGGGACAGATGCTCCAGGTCTGTGCCATGGCACCAGAAATCTGGCTTTCTGAAATTGTTCTCAGAACTCTGCTAGCTTGACAGGTTTCAGCTGTAATGTGTGCATCTCCAACAGACTTCAAAGCTGAGAGCAATTTCTGAGGTTGAATTCTTGTCCTCAAGTCTTCCTGTTTGACTTGTACTCAGCTGTGAAGAGCAGAATAAAATAAGAAAAATACAGAATAAAATAAGAAAAGGAAACCTAAAATGATCAATATCCTTTACCACTGTGCATTGTGTGTTTATAATCTTGGCTTTCATGAATTATATTTTAAATATATTATTCTGAAAATTGGAAATTACCCTAAACTTTATGATTAGATAAGCAATGAATATTGATTTATTGAAAAAAAAGAGTTGTTATTTGTTTGGGTTTTGTTTGTTTTGTTTTGTTTTGTTTAGAAATATTAGAATCATAGTATTTTATATTTTATAATAAATTTAATTTGTATTTCTGCTGTAGATCTTTCTAATATTAAAATAACACTCAGTATTTATTTTTCTGCTTACGTAGTCATTACCAGATAGAACACTTCTAATGGTCTTGATGAGTTTGCAGTTCAATTTTTTAGTACATTTCAGTGAATCAGAATAATTTTGGTTTTTAGATTTACACTGCTGTCCATCAATCAGACGTTTATATGATAAGGTTAGACTACTTGTTAATTTTTTATGTAATTATCTCCTTTGTGTTCAAAATATGGCCTTAGATTTAGCAAGAAATCCTCAGATTACTCTGAGGACTTCTAATACTTATGTATCTGGAGATGAAATAAGGATTTCTTCTGTGAATATCTTTTTCAGATCAGACCAGAGCAGATCATAATATTTCAACTGTTACACTAGGATTCAAATAGAAAGAGTTGTTCAAATTATTGAGACCTTCAGATATATTTTTCCATTTCCGCTTGAATCCATTCAGGTCAGTTTTGACTCTTAACCAACTTTCAGAAACAGGGATAGGCTATAATTTCATTAAAATAAACATCTGTCACCACCACTGCATCCAGCTTCCTCAATTGTTGAGAAATGAAATAGTTCTTACATGTTTAAATATGGTACAGATCTTGAAAATGCCGTTGCACAGCAATAGTTCCCCCTTTTCTTTTAAATTCACAGTCCTGTGTGATTTCGGTGAAAGAAATTAAAAACATTCGTTGTCTTTCAAGCTTACTTCTTAAAATTTATACTTTCTGAAAACAAAGGAAGAAAATAAAATTTAATTGAAATTGAGGCTACTAGTACGTATATGTTGAACACAACATAGACTCCCACCCACTTGGAACATGGCAAAGGAAAACAGTGGTCAGCAAAGGCACATGCAGCTTTTACCCAGAAGGCAAACATTTAGCACTTCCATCAGTTTCCTTTTATCTGCCTCTCTCTTTCAGCACCACTCAGCTCTGCCTTCGATCTGATGAGAGGGCACTAGTGTCATGACAGGGAATGTGAGCTAATGAAAGCGTAAAGCTTTGGTTCAGCAGAGTAGAAAATTCCCATCTAGTGAGCAGAAACTGCAACCTGATAGGACTGAGTTTTTAACAGTCTTCGCTATTATGTGCTTAAACATCCAAAATGGTTAAATTTGTGATTTGCTAAACATTAATAATTTGATTTTTTTCACTTTATTTATAGTTTTCTTGTAATTTATGAAAGTTTTTAGCTCAACCATGTTCTATGCAACTTATTAATTTTATTTTATAACATAGCTCATTGATTTACAAAAGTTTTCTTTAACAATACCACAGAAATGAGAAAAATTTCAGTTCAAGAGAGGCAGAATCAGAGTGCTTGATAGTTCAATGTAAGGTTCAAATCCATATATCAACTTTGTAACTAAGGTTTGTTGCTACAGTAAGCACACTTTTGGAGTGTAAAATATGGGCACACATCAAATGTGGATTCTCATTTGTGAGTACTTGCTTTGTGTTAGCCTTTCTCACTCTTCAAACATACTGTCCTACCTGACTGCTACATTAAATATTTATGAGATCAATTTGAGTATGTAGCTATTTGCTATTAAGCTCTCTGATGTCTGTGAAGAATTGTAGAAAATCAATAGGAAACAACTGTCCTGTTAGGCTGGCCCACAAGAAGAAATAAAGATTCACTGATTGCTGTTTTATTGTTCATCATAATTTTTTCCTAAAATAATTACTTGAGTGAATATTGTGGGAGGAATTCATGTGACCAGACTTAGTCCTATAAAATTTAGAATTCAAATGACTTATTCAAAACTGTTTACTTAAATGCTTGCACGGCTGTTTCATTCTTTAATCTTAGACACTGTAAGTCATTCCCAAGAAAAGTCTTTCTCTGCATTGACTACTATAAAGGAAGCCCAAGCTGCCAGTTTATGCTAAAGTTCAAGACAGTTAATTGAATATATCTTTCTCTAAGAATTGTGCTGACTACTCATTTTCACTAGTTTGGCATTCTGCTGTCAGCTTGGAACACTGTGATGAAGTGGAAGAAGAGATACAGTGTGCAAACACCAATAGCTGAGAGTGATAGCTGTCATCCATTGATATGAGAAAGCGTCAGTAAAGCTGGAGCAGAGCTTGCATTTAATATAACTGCGCAGAAAAAAAGAATCTCTTGTATGCTATAAAAATTAAAATAGAAATTATAGAAAATTTTATAAAAGTCATTTATGGTTTTTTATTTTACCAAAAAAGGGAACTCTTAGGATCAATTATTCCCTTGAGATGACTGCCATTACATGCATCATTACACAGGAAATGTGGGATTTTGAAAAAACATTGATATTCTTGGCTAGCTTGCTGCTAGTGCTAGTGCTAGTGTGTGAAACTTTCACTGTCAACATTAATTTTGTAGTTAGAAGGTATTTGGTGGTCTTAACTCTGCAGCATAATGCTTGATACTGATATTTTGTTTATCAGCATATGAGATCTTTTCTAACGATCTACCTTGCATTGGTATTTGTCAGATACCTTACTCATGACAGAACATTTTGTATGCTCTGAACACTACTACTTTTTTCCAGTTTTGCATAAATTATTGTTTTTGTCATAGAACTAGATTAATATCAGTTAGAATTAGAGTTTCTGTTTAATTTTCATTTTTGTATTTCTTTAACAACTCTGCAACATTGCACTAGAAACAAGTTACAACAAGATTAAGATAAATGTTTTAACATCACAGGAATTAGGGTATGACAACATTTATTTTTCAATATGTATTTAAAATACTATTACCATGTTACATTTTTTTCTAGGGAAACTAGTGTTCAGATATTCAGAACCTGTAAATTACATTGTCATCTCCACCATCAACGATAATTTGTGACCATTATGTTTTCTGTTAATGATTCTAAGAATAAAAAATACCTAAGAATCATTTTGAATGGAAGAGTTTCAAATATTCAACATAGCCTATGATTAATCATCTAACGTTTCTAACAAGTCTCAAGATTCACAAAGGGTTAAAATGAATCACGCATGTTGCAGAATCTCAGGTTAGAAGTTTCTTAATAATTTCTTAAGATACTTTGGGAACATGACTATGGCATAAGTGTTATTTCAAAACAAACCTCTGCCTTAAAACTTAAAAAATCCAAATGTTTAATTTAAAACATTCAAAGACAAAAAATGGCAAAATCCTCTCATAAGTTCAAGCTCTGGGTGATTTTGTATCCCATGATTCAAAGAATAATACGCAACACTGCAGTGTCAACAATGTGGCATCCATTAACACTGATGTAAATGTTTTTTGACAGGTGATTGTGCACTTGAACTATTTCAAAGTGTTTCCACAAATGTGCAAGAGAACCAAGTAGACAGACAAATGCTGTTCTGTGCATATTACCTTTTGTGTTCCTGTTCATTGTTTACACCACTGTTTTTGGTTCCTTCACAGCTA
Source organism: Psittacus erithacus (assembly GCA_009867235.2). Taxonomy (NCBI): domain Eukaryota; kingdom Metazoa; phylum Chordata; class Aves; order Psittaciformes; family Psittacidae; genus Psittacus; species Psittacus erithacus. The sequence continues at coordinate 68,748 of WYDI02033178.1, read as the reverse complement.
CTGTGAGGAATAGAGGGGCACCGTCAGGACTTCCTTCTGAAAGAGATTGCCTATATTTTTTATCTTTTGTTCTACTGTTGGAAGATGGTTGACCTATTCCAACTTTCTTTTTAATAAAAAAAAAAAAAAAAAAAAAAAAATCCATCTGCCTTTTTTTTTTTTTTCCCCCCAATGTTTTTTTTTTTTAAATACTCTTTTTTTTTTTTTTTTTTTTTTTTTTTAAGGGCAGATAAAGTTCACTTTATTACAGTGTCAGACTAAGCACACATTTCCTAATACCTTTAATAATGTCAACATGCTTTTGTGGGTGGATAGTCTGGACACAGACATTTATCCACTTACACACTTTTTATATAGTACTTTGCTTCCAAAATAATTGAAAAATATAATTAAAACTCCAGACCTCTGAAACAGCAGTGCCGAGCAAAGGCTTGAGCTCTAAAGAATTAGAAAGGATTTTGTCTGAGACAAGCCACAGGGAGCAGAGTAAATATTGTTTGACGAAAATCCATTGCAGCTTGACACAGAATGGCAGCAGAGGAAATTATCTCTGTATCTGGATAGAGAAGAAAGTCTGGATACAAACAGAAGAAAAGTATCTCAGAAGAAAAGTATCTCTGAAAAACTGAGAGCAAAAAGTTGGGAGATGCAGTAAACCAGCTCTCTGAACAGTATCCACAAAGGCCAACATCTTTCATCAGTGCAGTCTCATAGGTTAGAGCACTCTCCTTCACTGAAAATGTAAGCTCCTCCCTTCCAGCTTGGAACAGGTGTTTGTTGCTAAAAGATAGTTGCTAGCTGAGCAAAATCAGTGTTATATCTTCCACTGGCATGCTTTGAATGGTTTGGTTAGGAATGATGTATTCAAAAAACTAATTTCTCAAAGCAGCATACATTTCTGCTACTACATGCATGAATTTTAGTCAGAGATACAACAGGGATATGTTAATTTGCAAATACTTGTTAGATATGCTGATGGCAAATATTTGTCACTTACTACCAGAAAGAGTAAGAATGTAAATACTAGGACTTGAGTATGTACCACAGATCATGTCTGTTTTACAGCGCTGTTTCCAAAGCAACTCCTCTAAAATCTGGTACTCCTCTTCAGTACTGAGGTGTTTTGTTATAGCTGTGTCAAGTCAGTCAATAGAAACTGTGTTTCCCTCCAGTCATTCAAAATAAAATACATAGTGAAAAAATGGCATATTACATTGCATTTGTCACACAGAGTACACTTACACTTGCCCAAGTAAGCCCAACTTCCTTTTTAAGAAAGAGCAATTATTAACAAAATCTTAATTGGGGACACTCTTAACTCACAGTAATTTGTGCTTAGAAAACTACTTTCACAGGCATAATTGGTAAAATGTGTGTGCTGTTTCTTCCCTTCCTACCTTGAGTAATCTCTTACCTGGTACTTAATCATGCTGACACCAGTAAGTGCTTCATGCAAGTAAATGGTATTCAAAGTGTAGCTGCAAAATCTCAGTTAAAGTGTGAAGAGTGTCGTGTGGTATAATGATATGTTTTACAATCAATAGGCATTTAAACTGACAGCTTCCTTTGTAGTGTGAAATTCTGTTTTACCCTACTCAAAGTCCAAAGACTATTGATTCATAAAAGTAAGATACAAGCTGTGGTATTAATTCTCTCCTTGGTGTCTGTAACTTACTCTGTGATTAACAGAAGCTTTTAAAGTACATTAAAACTGAAAACTGTACTTCTTTGCAAAGTGTATTCAGAAAGTGTTGTGGACTTCTATTTTTTTCACCACCTTTGTAATTGTTACTGAATGCTGTGAACTGCTGGTAAACTCAGCAGAAAAAAAATTTCCATGTTTAAAAGGAAGTGCACAAAACTGCTTTTTATAGTGTAAGGTGTTTATGTGGTGTCCCTAAATTCTAAGAGTAATTTGGGTGAAATTTTTCTAAATTTTTAAGCGTTAAAATAAATGCATTTTAATTTGCAGCATGCCTTAGGTCTAACCATTCCTTTCATCTCTCAATTTTCTCAGACTTTTATCTCAGACTTTTGTGGATGCACTCATAATTACTGTGGCTTTTCAAACAAGACATAAAATATTATGCACTCTGTGCACTGATGTTCCGCATAATAAAAACTTAGATATTTGCTAGATACTGTGCGCACTAATTCTCATGCAAGCTAAAAATAACTTTATTTTAAAATATTATCCATCAATTTGATTTCTGTTCTTTTCCCTATAACGGTTTCTTCTGGACCTTGTACACATTTCTTCCTGCAGAGTTAATTGTATTAAATGCTAGGAACTCCTTCTACCTTCCTCAAAATGAAAAAAACCCATACCTGCTATTGAAGAATATTATCCACCGTAGATATCCCACTTGGTTCCAAAAATTGTTAGGCAGGAAGAAAGAAGCTGAATAATTTTCTTACAAAAAAAAAAAATATTTCTTAGGCCGTAATTGAAAATGTAGGATTTTTCCCAAATATTATTCTAGATATATTTTTATAGATCTTTATTCAACAAAGTACCTTATAATAGTCTTTAGCACTCTGCTGAATGGGAATAAACTTAGATGCCTGTGCAATTATGTACTGAATTGGAACTGTAAAGAATAGGTCTTACCTACTGACTCAAAACTGTTATGAGCTGCTGTTTGGTTTGTATATGAAGTGTGTATTTCTTTTGGTATATCAATAAAATTACAGTAATAAACTTGCCACTATTCTTCCCAATAAAGCTGGATAGTGTAGCAGTTAGTAAAAAAGACCAGTAAGTATCTCTCCTACTTTTCTGGACACTTAAATATAGCTGAAAATATTTAGGAAAACTTTATGATGTAGGGTTTGAGAAGCGGCATGAAGGCTTTTATTGCAAAATACCTTTTTTTTTTTAGCACTGAATTTTCTGAAGTCTTGTAAAAAAAGAGAAAACCTTACTTTACTGAATACAGACACTGATTTATTGAAAGTCATTGTTGAGGTGGTATTGAGCTGCTGCTGCTTGTTTGTACATCAAAGATACACATGCTGTCTTGTCGCAAACATTGTCAGAACATGGAGATAGTACATATAATCCATTTCTGGCTGTATTTGATTCAGCAATCAAATGACAGAGTGTTTTTCACTTGATGCATTTTTTAAACTAGGTTGTTAACGTAATGAATATACAGTTAAGGGTGCTCTTAGGTAATTCTCAAAGTTTGAATTTTTCTCATATTTCTGCCCTGAAAAAGAAAAAAAAAGGAAGTTGAAGAAGAAGAAACCCAAGCCAAACCAAACAGCATAAACATGAAAATTGCATTTCATTCCAGTATTCTACGTATGAAAAAAAAAAAAAAAGGAATAAACATGGAAAACTAGATGGTCATCTTTATGAAATATCTGTTTCTGTTAGAGCCATTGGAAAAAATCTGAAGTAGAATTGTCAAGTCTTAAAATTTGCCACTAGAATCAGTCCTGTGTTGTGAATTTCAGAGGAGAGACAACATTTTAAAATAACAGTGGGAGGAATTTTGTCTCTGAAAAAATGCAAAGACTCAGAAAAAAATCTCCTGTAATTCTTAGATGCCTGATACTATACTTCTCTCTGGTGCACATCTACTACTACACTTTGCATTTTCTGTATTCACTAGGGATATTCATATACATTTAGTAAATGAATAGGGAGCACTTCCGCAGTTGATTTACTGTATTAAAAACTTGTTCTTTTTATGTTCTGTATAACAGGATGGAGGCATTGCAGACTTCTTGCTCCCAGTTCACAGCTACATAAATGCCAGAGAAACAGTCTGCCTCTGAATAACCATGGTCCCTTGTCTGTGAAAGTTTCATGCATGCCTTCTCATGTTGTCTAACATCTGATACACTGTCAAGGTATACTCCTTGTTATATTACAATGAAGATTGATGTGATGCAGCAGGCCACCACACAAACCCATACACAGGAAAAATGCATGACCAAAGTCAGGGGTGGGAGGGTATTTCTTGTAATGACATCAGTAACAAATGAAAAATGTAAAACTCATTGGAGAGAATAAGTTCATCTTGCAACACAGTAGTCTGAATTGTGTCAAATGGCTTTTAGAATGCCACAGCCCCAAAAAGGAAAAATGTGTCTTGTTATCTGAGCTAACAGATGCAAGTGCATTTTATTATGTCTCTTTGCATTAGGAAGCAGCCATTAAATTAAAGCTTTCTAAAACACCCTAAAGGGAATATAGAAGGAAGTGTGCTTCAAATGCCCTCTGTGCTGTGAAGTATAACTGCAGAGCTTGTTTCATAGACAGTAACTTTTCTGCTTTTGCATTCCTTGCAAGTGACACTGCAGTTGAAATGATTTAATGCTGAATTATTCGGTTCTGAAATAATAAACTGTATCCTTGTTTCCTAATGATAACATCATTGTTTGCAACAGATTCTTTATGACATATTAAATGGCAGAAATACCCTACACAGCTGTCAGCTGTTGTTTTCTGAATATGTAACAATTATGGATTCTTAAGGTATATAGAGTAGAAAGAATTGATAAAGCAAGCCACTATCTTATGAAAAATAAAATGGAACCATTCCTGTATTATCTTATTTGTCAGAGTAGGTCACTGAGCACTAGAAATAAAACCTAATTACTCCCAGTTGAAAAGTTCAATGTCACTATTATGGTATGACCTACTTTCTGAAGCTCTGAATATTTTGGCCTCATGGATAATGTTTGAATATATCTTTTCACTATACAGGAGGCCCTCTGGATCATTTTTAATATACCACAAAAATATGAACATTTGTTTAAATAAATTAATACCATTATTAGATGAATTTATGGAAAATTTAGGTGAACCATGGCAAACAACAAAGTGATACAATTATATTGGGCTGGACTCAGCATTTATTATTAGAATCAGATGCAAATTATGCTGTATAAATAACAGAAAAGAGAAATAATATCTTTCAGGAGTTATGCTGACTATTAAAATGAAGTAAATATAGCATTCACCATTAATTTCATAATAGGTATTTATGGAATTTGCATTTCAACATTTTTTATCTAATGACATTATTAATTTAAAATCTGATGCAAGCATGAATGTTTCCACTGCCCATTAGTTTTGTTTAGAAGTGAAGACATGTCACTGTGTGAAAAATGGGAGTTATTAGGAGTTTGTTGGCCTGCTTCTGATAGCAACTATAAAATTAAATCAAGTAACTGGCTGCTTTTCAATTTATTTTCCCCAGTGTCTTGAATGAAAAAAAAATATCTAAATGGTGTTAGTGGTTTTTATACAGAGATAGTCTTTGACCTGAAAAACTTAGCACATTGTCCTCAGACATTAATCTTAAAGATATGAACAACTGACAGACTGAAATGTCTCAAAAGGATGGGGCATCTGACCAGTAGAGGTGACATGTAAGATAAGTATACCAAAAGCAGTAGTTATGTTAATAAGGGGATGCAGAGTTTTTAAAATAGAAATGCTTAAATTTATTTGCCTAGTCTTGTGTGGAAAATAGATTTAAACTATCATGATTTTTGATAGTGTAAGAGGGTATTTTAATTTTTTTCAGAATCTCAGGTACCAAAAAAAACCTGTCTACAAATGTCACTGAAGGAAATAATCGGAAGGATGAGGTTCACAGTGTATGGAGAGTACTAATAAGATAATAAGGTACTAGTAAACTATGTGAATACAACTTTTTTGTTAATTGCATGAACATAAAATAATTCCCCTACAAATTTACTATGTCTGCCAATGGCAGACATTGAATCTGATTAATATTCAAAGAAATTTTAAGGACAAAAATTTCACCCAAGAGATTACTTTAAAACTACTTCTTTATATGTTCATCATTTGAGACAAAACACCCCGAATCACATAGATAATGCTATCAAGAGCTTGTAATGAAGACGCAGTGTATATAATGTGTTAAAAATTCATATCAGATTCATATAGATTTTCCACAAATTAATTCTGACATCTAAGAACATAGCTTTTTTACTAATTTTATTCCATGTTCAGAATTTTGTTTCTTATGTTAAAGGATATAAATTGTGCATTTGCAGCCCTGAAAGCCAGTAGTGTCCTTGGATGCATAAAAAGCCCCATGTCCAGCAGGTTGGAAGAGGTGATTCTTCCTCTCTACTCCACTCTTGGGAGACACCAGCTGGAGTACTGTGTTCACATCTGGGGTGCCAGTGCAAGAACGACATGGACCTGTTAAAGTGTGTCCAGAGGAGGGCCACAAAAAAGATCAAAAGGCTGGAACTCCATGAAGGGCTGGAACTTCTCCTATGAAGAAAAGATGAAACTTTTTATGATGAAGGTGGTTAGGCACTGAAACAGGTTATCCTAAAAAGCTGTGGATATCTCAGCCCTGGAAGTGTTCAAGGCCAGGCTGGATAGGGCTTTGAGCAACCTGGTCTAGTGGAAAGCGCTCTTGTTCCTGGCAGGGATTTTGGACTAGATGAACTTTAAAGGTCCTTCCAACCCAAACCATTCCATGAGCTATGATTCTATGATTTTGCTACTTATAACTGCCAGCATTTTTTTGTCAGAAAATATTAAAAGCAATAGAGAAGAGATACAAACCCAAAGCTATGTAAATAAATTGCCCAATATTTCTTATCATAGGTTTGTGCTTACGCTTTCTGATTAGGAGATGGGAAATATTTATACACTAGGCAATTAAAAATAACCAGCGAGTAATGAATGATGTACTCCAATATTTCTTAAAAAAAAGAAAACAAAAAAAAAGAGTAATTTGAATGTTTTCTCAAAAGAAACTTAATTTTAATAACTATATTATTATAGTGAATGACTATAAAATATGAAACAGTATAATCCAGCAAAATATAGACTGTGCCAAGACAATTCACTGAGGTCATAGAATCATAGATGGTTCTGGTTGGAATGGATCTTCCTTTAAAGACCATATAGTGCCGTCTCTTTGCAATGGGCAGGGACATCTTTCACTGGATTAGGTTACACAAAGCCCATCTCACCTGACTTTCAATACTTCCAGTGATGGGGTATAACATACTTTCTGCCGTAAAGAAGCTTAGTAGAATCTGGAAAATTCATTTTGTCAGGGCTGAAGTACTCTGTCCTTGGGACATATATTATTTAATGGGCAAATATTTTCATTTTGCAAAAAGAATATCTCACTGAGAATAAAGTTAAAGAAGAATATTTTGGCTTGTATACATGAAAATAAACAAACTCTTTGAATTTAACATACCCATAAATCCTTCATGATGTGTGGAAAAAATCTGAACTTGTTAAGGATATTTGTGAAGACCTTAGATCATAAGCCTTAATAAACTACAGATCTTGAAAATAGCCTCCTGAGGATGATTTTAGTGTTATGAGTTAACTTTGGATTTAAACTAACATTTTACTACAATGGTCAGGATGTTTTCCAGGATCACTTAAATTGATCCTTCTTCTTCTTTCTAGTTATACTAAAATGAAATGAGGGGAAGGGAGAAGTGTCACAAAAATCTCTCACTGAACAAGTAGATTTCATCAGTATGAAGATTTCAGTCTTCAGATGCTATTTATCAAGTAACCTTCAAATAATTAAGCAATTTTTTTATTCAAGTCCCATTTTTTCATAGCTAAGTCATAATATATATGTAACTATAGCAATGCTACAACTATAGGTATATAGCTGTCACTGTACCAATAATGGGATGGCATATTCTATCCATTAAGACTAATAAGAAAACAATCACAAATTACAGTTTATAACAAATAACTTCTCATCTCAGTTCTGTTATTTAAAATCAGGGTTTTTTTAAATTTATATTCATAGTTGAACTCTTTTCTGATTATATAATGAAAAAGGTACATTCCAGTCTAATAAGTGATAGCCAGATTTTCAGCAGAACTTAACACCCATAGACAAGCAATACAAAAAGCTAAGTAGATCAAAATCCATCAAGTATTATTTTTTTAATTTTTAAAAAAATGTGTCATTGGATAAATGATCAAAATTCAATTGACTTTTTTTGTCTATTTTCTTCAATTTTAAGTGGATTTGTGTATATGTACTGCTCCATGTAACTGGGCTATGAGCCATGAGGCTTCAGCCTCGAGTTCAAACCGGTCTTTGAATCGTCTGAAACAAGTCTGTAGACGATCCCCTTAAACCACAGAAATATCAAAAATGACAGCTTGAAGCTAGACTGTGAGAGCTACAATGTTTTTTTATTCTTTTTGTAGATAATGTTAAAATTGTTATAATAAATAAAGGACAGCTTTATACAATCCACTCTATCACAGCTGCCTCGTGTTAGAACAAGTTCATCTTTAGAGATGAAAGACACTCTACATTTGACTAATTTTATTAAAAAAATTATTAAGTCCTACTTTAGCAGTGTTAATTAGGTACTATATTTTTGAAATGAGCTACTTTGCTTAGTACATATTTTGCAATGAAATCCACTTTTAATTCATTGATTTACATTTTGAATGGCATGATTATGTAAAGAGCATACATGCACTGGTACCAAATGCCCTTTACAAAGACTACATGGCCACAAAGTTTTCATTTTGAGTCTATAATTAAAAAGAAACATTCTTCCTTCTGTTTTTCCTCTTCTGCTTTTGGGCAGATCTTAGATTTTACGTGTAGAAGTTTGCACATAATGACACATTACCTTTGTTGTTGCAATAAATGTTTGTAATTTTTGTATACTTTTTTAAAGTATACTTCCCCAGAAAAAATTGGTATCACTGAAGTCATACATCACAATCTAATTAATTCTTCTGTGACAAATTTTGACTGGAAGTTGACTGTGATTGATAGCAAGGTGGCTTTTTTCTATAAGATGAAGTGTGTGTTTTAATAAAGAAAGTAACATTAGGAAAATTATTTGTGTCTTTGAATTTATCTTTCTGTTTAAAATGTTAGGATATTATCTATAAAAATTTGCTTTTAGTAGGAAGCATTTTTTATTTTTAATCAGGAAAAATGTTAGGTTTTCATAATAAGATCAAAAAGAAATATTAAAGCAGATTCAAATCAGTAACATGCACTAATAGCATTGGGTCAAGAGATAACAAATGTGAATGCAGAATCTGTTAGACTACTCACTGGAAGAAATTTATGGAGATTAAAAAAGAAACAGTAGCTTGTTGAGTTACTCCTTATGCTCTAAGCTGAGTAAGAGAATCAGAAGGATTTTTTAAATTATTATTGTTAAACGAAATGTTTTTTTCAACCACTACATCCCTCCTATCTTCATTTCTGCATCACTGACTGCAATAAGAAGTGAGAAGCTATGCCATATATTTTTGTTGATTTTGTCTTTTCCCAGTAGTTTTGGTTCATCTGAGCTTGTTTAATCATTATTGATTTTTTTTGAAAGATGATTTTCCTATAAAATTTTAATCTAGCAGTCGTTGAACCAGCCTTGACAGTGGAAAGCATTGGACCAGTGTCTGAAGAAAGTACTAATTGCTGTTGTTGATTGAGTGTCAACATAGACATAGATATGTTCCATAAGATTTTTAACTTGTCTTGAATGCCTTAATTTTTAACACACATTGTGCTTGCTTAGTAATTTATTATTTAAATCATTGAAAAGTTGAATGTAATATTAAAGATTAGTGTGAAAAGGCAGAATGTATGCAACTAAAAAGTTGGAAAAGAAAAGGGAAAACTAATGAACTAGAAATGCTTGGTTTGGATTTTTAGTTGAGAAAGTAATTCTATGCCATGTACCATTTGAAAACATTTTGTGCTGTGATTATTATTATTATGTTTGGAATAAAGTTAAAAGGAAAAATATGTATTATGATTGCTTTTTCAGGGAAAAAGAGTTAAATTTGAACTTTCATTATTGTGAAAATAAGGGATATTTTACACAGAATGTTTCAATTTATTTGGATACTGAAAGATAATTCATTGTTGAAGTTTTAGTTATCATAAAATCATAGCATTGTTTAGAATGGAAAATTGTTGAGTGTAATGGTTAACCTAGCATGTCCCTGAATGCCACATCTCTATGTCTTTTAAATACCTCTTTATGGGACCTTTGAAGTTCCTTCCAATCTGGTGTTCTATGATTCTATGAACCCTTCTGGGGATGATATTTTTCCTAATATCCAACCTAAGCCTCCCCTGGTTTTATCTTGAGGCCATTTCCTATTGTTCTGTCACTTCCTACGTGGGAGAAGAGACAGACACCCACCTTGCTAGAACCTTGTTTCAGGTAGTTGTAGAGTGATAAGGTCTCCCCTCAACCTCCATTTCTCCAGGATAAACAACTTGAGTTCCTTCAGACACTCCTAATAAGACTTGTGCTCTAAGCACTACACCAGTTTCATTGCTCTTCTTTGGACATGCTTTAGCACCTCAATCTCCTCACTAGCTTCTTGTAGTGAGGGGCAGAGAACTGAACACAGTATTAAAGGTGTGGCCGCACCAGTGCCAAGTATAGGGGGATGATCACTGCTCTAGTCCTGCTGGCCAAACTATTTCTGATGTAAGGCAGGACGCTTTTGACCTTCTTGGCCACCTGGGCACACTGCTGGCTGTTGACCAATACCCCCAGGTCCTTTTCAGCAGCGCAGCTTTCCAGCCACTTTTCCCCAAGCCTGTAGCCTTGCATGGGACTGTTGCAACTCAGGTGCAGGACCTGGCACTGAGACTTGTTGAACCTTTTACAACTGGCCTTGGCCCAGTGATCCAGCCTGTCCATATCCCTCTAGAAAGCCTTCCTACCCTTAAGCAGATCAACAATGCCCCCAACTTAGTATCACTTGCAAACTTATTGAGGGTGTACTTGGTCCCCTTGACCAGAACATTGATAAAGATATTAAATAGAACTGGCCCAAACACTGAGCCCTGGGAGTTAGCGCTTGCAACTGGCCACCAACTGGATTTTACGTCATTCATCACCACTCTTTGGGCCTGGCCATCCAGCCAGTTTTTTACCCAGTGAAGAGTATACCCATCCAAGCCATGAGCAGCCCATTTCTTTAGGAGAATGCTGTGGGAAATGGTGTCAAAGGCTTTACTAACATCTTGGCAGACAACATCCACTGTCTTTCCCTCATCCATTAAAAAGGTCACTTTGTCATAAACGGAGATCAGATTAGTCAAGCAGGACCTGTCTTTCATAAACCCATGAAGTTTGGGACTGTTCACCTCATGGTACTGTATGTGTTGCGTGATGGCACTCAAGATGATTGGAACCATAACCTTCCCTGACTCTGAAGTCATACTAACAGGCCTGCAGGTCTCCGGATCCTCCTTCTGGCCTTTCTTGTAGATGAGTGTCATATTAGCTAACATCCAGCCAGCTGAGACCTCCCTGGTTAGGCAGGGTTGCTGATAAATAATGCAAAGTGGCTCAGTGATCACTTCTGCCCGCTCCCTGAGTACCCCTTGGGTACATCCCATCACACCACATAGACTTGTGTGTGTAGTGGTGTAGCAGGTAGTTGGCAATTTCCCCCTGGGTTACGGGGTCTTCATTCAGCTCCCCATCCCTGTCTTCCACCTCAGGGAGCTACATCCCCAGAGAAACAACTGATTTTACTATGAAAAACTGAGGGAAACAATGCATTAAGTACCAGAAACTTTTCCTCATACTTTCACCTGTTCTGTTTTCATTTTCTACTTAGGAACTTAAGGTATTATAACTTTAGGAGATGTCAGAGAAATTGAATACAGAATATCACCCAAAGTATTACCATCTTCAATTACTAAAGGAAAAATATTTTATCATCTAGATGATATTCAGACAGTAAGGTTCTTGAAGCCTGGATTTACTTTAATAAGGCTCTTTTTTAAGTGAATTCAGCAATTATAATACTGGTAGATCCCTTCATGCTAGTGATGTTTTCATAAAATGGAAAACAGAGAAAATCAAAAAAAATACCTTCTAGAGACTGAATTTTAAGGATACATGTATATGCAACAATGTGTTTTATTTTAAAAAATTAGTATTTAATGCTTTATGTTATTTCAAAGTTGAAATAGCAAAGTAGGATAGTGCTGGGAAAAACTGGGTTTCTCGCTTTCCTACGGGAAGGAATTACTGAGTATTATGGAAGAAAGTATAATGCATATGTTTCTTAAAAGTCTGTGAGTGTAGATAGAGTTTTTATTGTGTTGTATTAATGGTTTATTAAAAAGGTTTCTTCATCCTTATAGTATAGAGTGCTGCCCCTCTTCTGGAAATATTTTCATTAGGGAGGAATTTTTAGTATTCAGGGTTTTCAAGAAAATGTGATAATTTTGGGGAGTGATCCAGTGCAGAACTGAAACCAAAACATTTCCCACATTTGTATTAAGCTATTGATTATGTAGAAGCAGGTGTTGCAGAATAACAGCTTCTGAATTTTGATTTTTTTTTTTCAAAATTGAAGTCTCGTTTTCCATTCGTGAAAAGGAAATTATTCTGAAAACTTCTATGGATCTTGAAAAAGTCACCTCAAATCTTTTGTATTAAAGCATTTTAAGCTTTATTGGCTAGCTCTATTAATATGAGTGTGAGGTAATGTCATCTATACTGTGAGTATGAAGGAACTGGAACTTGCTTACCTATAATTTTATTTGTCAGAAGTACTCCCATATAATTCTACTGTTTGAATTATCACAGTCCAAAATACTCTTGAATAGTTTGAAAGTTTGCAGGAATCGGAGAACACTCCTAAGTAGCACTGTATCAAGCCATTCAGTTTAAATAAAGAACTGTTTTAAGCATAAGAACAAAGTCCATTCTGTACTAGGTGGCAAGCTCAATTTATGAACACAAAAGTAGCTACCTGGACTGTTCTATGAATTTGACTGCTGTTTGAACCTGTTTTTAAGTTTGGGTTTTGTCTTTTTTTTTCAATTTTTCTCAGAGTTTCTTTAAAGCACAGTGTCAAAACATGATATAATGTTGCACTAATGGTTTTACTAATACTATTGTGGATTAGAGTATCCCAGGGAAACGGAATGGCAAGAAGAGCAGAGGCTGCTTCCAAAAGCTCCCTGCAATCATTATCAACCTGTGCAGTGCATGCAGTTCAGGTCATGTGAAGCAATTACTGCTTTCCCACTCCATTAAGCTGAAAATGCTCTGCCAGTTTCTTAGCTGTGTACTTCATGAATTTCATTTGCTTCTTAAGTTACTACAACAGATTCAAAATTATTTTTTCCTGTTATTATGGTCCAATCCCTATACTTATCCCTCCCAGTATCCTTAAATGCTAGTATAATCCATGATTTGCTCTTTATCTTACTTGAGGTTAGTAAAGATGATTAGGCTATGGATGTGAAAATGAGGTAATGTTTTAAAGGACTAATTAGTTTTGAAGGCAAATGAAAGCGGGAGTATTTAATAGAAAAATTATGAGGGGAAAAAAAAAAGTAGCAGTGGAAAAAAAAAGCATTCCCATAAATTGAAATCCTGATTTGAGCAAAGTAAGGATTAGAACTTCCTCTGCCTTCGTCAGGGTCAGGATTTCACTTATCTTGTCTATCTAACATTTTCTAAAACCAAAGAGTAACCCTGAGTTCAAGCCAGCAGGAAATACACTGATATAAATGTGAATGTGATTTTAGTTAGAGTCAAGAGTATAATGGACATTTTTTTAGTAGCTGAGTTGAAAATCCAGGAAATAAATTTCACACTGGGAGTAACAAATGCTTTTTTTGCCCTCTTTTATTTTTTTCATATTTTGCCCTATAAAAGGATGCTTAATTTTAAAATAAAAAGCAATAAAAAAGCATAAGCTGTTGACACAAAGTTCTAACCCTTATAAAAAGTAATAGACATGAAAACATGGAATGGGAGATGTTTTCTAAACTTTTTCTTGCTTATTGTCTTGCTGAAACTTTTCATTTATCCTTTCGTATCTGTCCCAGCAAGATATCAGGACTTACCTGCATTGTGCTTTGTGCACTTTCAGAACAGGTTCAGGTTTCTTCCACTCTATAGTAAAGTTAAGCCTATAGGTAACAGAAGCAAATAGCGTTAGTTTTATTATAAGCAAGATGTTTATACATTTGAACTCCTAACATTCTGGGGATGAAAGCTACTATTTGAGGACATCCTACATTTGTTTGTATATTATTATGCTATTTTGTCTTAACTGTGGAGCATCATAATTTGTAGTATTTAAATCCTTCTTTGTCTTTGGGCCTTTGACACTTCTCATCAGCTAAAGAAAAACTCTGAGGAAGTCCTCATTTAGCATTCAGCCTTGTGCATATGACATTTAGAGGTTTAAGAAGTCATCTGATATGCAAGGAAAAAATCACCATGCTTTAATATAATAGAAAGCTTTCTGTTTAGCTTCTCGAGGGACTGCTGCAATCCTAGATTGCTCCCAGGGGTCGGGGGACCCCTGGGACTGTCGGCAGTGATAAGGAGCTCCCTTAGTATCTTCAGGGCCAGAGACCAGGTACAAAATGTCTGCTTGCCCTCAGCTCAGTTTTACTGAGAATATTGTTGTCATTTTTTGAGAAAGCAGCTGAGGTAAAGCAATGCCAAGATGAGTAAGAGCCCTAATAGAAGCACACCTGTTGACAGGAAGCTGACCCAAAGGTAGAAGATGAAAAGCTGTAATGGAAACAGCATCAGAAGATGGTAAATTGGAAAAACCCATGATCAGATGCTCCAAGGACATGCGCTGCTGACCTGTTCCCACCAGTCTGCAAACTGGTTGGATTGCAAAGACTTATGATGTTATCCACATTAGGTGTGGTGAGCATGCAATGTTTAATTTAACATACCATTAATCCCAGCTATGTTGTGTATCAATAAATGTTTCATATGCCTGAAATGTACATACTGTGTTCGCAGAGTAATGGTCTGCATTGTAGAAGAAACAGAAAAAAGAGTGATCTGGAGAGGAAGATGCATTCTATGTATAAACCTCATTGCATATCATGATGAAACTTCCTTGGGATGTGACAACACTTTCTATTTCTATTTCACTGAGCAACTCTGGGAGCTTGTCTTTGAAGTTAGTGTTGCCCTTTCCAAAGTGTAACTCACTTGGAGGAATATGACCTCAACTTTTGTATGCAGAATTGTAAAGTTATGTAAATGACAATAATAAGAAATAAAATACAATATAACCAAATTCTTCTGGGTAAAAGAAAGATTTTTATAATGGAAAATTGAGGTCTCTGCCTCAGAAATGTAAATTACTTTTTTGTTTCTGAATAACAGTTTAATGTCCTATCACAACCACTTTGAATACAATGAATGAATCATTAAAGTTATATGTTGTTTTGGTGTTAGATAGCATTTATCAGGTGGATTTGCCACATTAGTCCGAGAGAGTATAAGGTAAGGTCTCCTCCTTTTTGTGATATACAGGTATGAATACTAATTGGCAACGTCACAGACTTCTGTTGACAACACATATCTCCCTGTAATTCAGCTATGTTTAGCCAAGCATTTGCTTGACACATCCATTAGCCATGACCACAGGCAAGCATTTCACATTTGAAAACAGTACCTCCATTTTTACCATATGTAGTGGCAAAATGGACCACTTTTATATATATAACTGCACTTCCAGAAGCGCATTTAAAAGGTAAAATGGCTTTATCATAACAGTTTTTAGAGGATTCAGTGACTGATTTCTTAAGATAAACATCTAAATTCTAAGACAGGAAGAAGCGCAGGTTTCATGTTTAGTGCAGTTGCAGACATTTAAAGCCTGAAACTGTGAGGTATAAACTAAAACAATAAGCCATCAATCCATAGTAATTTTCTTTTTGGAATATGTTTCGTATTTATAGATACAAAGCTGTTATTTCTTCAGCTGCATTTACATGGTCACAGTTAAACGGGCTTCTGGCTGGTAGTTATCAGGAACATTAAGTAAAAAATACAGTATTTTTGTGCTGCAGAAAGACATGAGTACTACAACAAAGAATTAAAGAATCATCTTTTCATTTCATGGTTTTTTGTTGGTTTTTTTTTTTTCCCCTAATTAATCCTGCAAACTATCTGTGGGCCTTTGGACTGCCATTGGTACTGAAAACCAATTAATTTGGAATAAATACATTATCAGAAAAATTATCATAGAAGCTGAACACAATCTGCAGCTATCTGAGAGAGACTGAACAGAAAGCATAAAAGCAGACAATGGTTTATGCAATATATTTAATTATACTGAAGACACAGTCACAGTAGAGTTCAGTACTGGCAAACACATAGTGAGAACATAGATTTGATCTTCATAAAGCTACTAAACAGTTAAAGAGGCTTTCATTTTGAATCACTGTGATCAAAACTGTAAAAATTTTTAAAATACTTGGTAAAATGATGGTGCTTTTTTAAATTATTATTATTTTTTTTATTTCCAAGGGAAAAATAGACAAAAAGGCTAAAATTTCACTACAAACAGGGCTAATATTACCTGTGTGGGTTAATCTTCTAGGTTCCTCCTATGGCAAATAAAAGGTGTTTTACAGTATGTAAACAGACTTTTCCTTTGAGTGAATCCCCAAAGGAGCCTCTATTGACTCTTAAACGAAGCTAGAATTAAACTTTGAAATATCACCTAAAAGTGTGCATTTCATCAACATTTTGACTTACCTCCTCTTTGCTGAAGAGAGTTTTGAGCAAATCTAGAAAAGGGCCTATTAGAAATTCACATAATAAGCTGAGCTCAGTTTTTGTTTTGGTTCCATTCCAGGTTGCAACAGTTTTTATTCTATTGATTTTACTTAATTAATTTTGGCTTTATTTTATGCATATTGAAGGCCATGTCAGTATTAATACTTAACGTCTTCCAGAATGATGGTAGTCATTATGTTGGTGCAGACTGGGAAGGCATAGCTGCCAGTGATTAAATGTCCGAACATGCAAGTCTCATCTTATTTGGGTTCAGTGGTGGGAAAACAGAAGCCCCATCAGCTACCTGTACTGTTCCTTCTGGTATGTCTGTTGGTAGTAACAAAATAGAAATTGTATGATAAATATTTTTTAATGGTGAAAAATTATGCAACTCCAGGAGTAATGTGAAAAAGAAACTACATATATTCTGTTAAAGACAGACAAAAGGATGCAAATGGCTACATCCCAAACTCAGATGGCAGAAGCTATTGTTAGACATCTGAAAAAAACTGCACAGATTTTCTCAAGCAACACTTGTTTAAAATACAAACTTATGTAGAAGGGAGACTAGGTAATCACTGCTGGTGCTGTGTTATTAAACTTAACAGCAGAGCAGGTAAGGTGGCTCAGGGTTTTTTCGTTTGATTTTTTGCTGTTTTTTCTTTACTTGTTAAAAGAATCACTCCTATTGGTGCCAGGAGGTTCTGAAGAACAAATATCAAATCTCAGTGGAATGACACAGTGAATGAGGGAGCTGTTAGGTGTCTCTGGTATGCAATGCACCTATTGCCTAAGGGGGAAAGTAGGTATCAGTTCTGAGATCTTTTATATCTTAGTCACTGCATTCCTCTCACATAGCTTTGCCTAATTATGTTTAGTACATCTGTATAAGTGTTCTAAAATATTTCATTGATGTAGTTTAACATTAGCAGCAATTTTCTTTCCTGGATGAAAAATTACTTTTTGTGGTAGGCCTAGCACATCAAAAAAACTTCCCTTTTCAAATGACCTACTTCACATAATTTGTTGGGATATCCTTATTTAGTGCAAATCTACTGCCCAATTGTATTCCTGGATAAAAACAGAGTGAACAGCAGATAAGCAGGATCTATGCTATGTAACAACTGGGATTATATTTAGCTTTTTCTGCCTTGTGAGTGAGTATCACACTATTGTCATAAATCTTTGTATGAGGTGACACTTTGTCTTCCCTTGAGTGAATGTGGACATCAATACACTCATGTGTGTATCTGCATTAATAAGAGATACAAAAGAATAAATGGATGTGGAGCTAAAGGTATAATCTCAGAAGTCGTAAATCAGCAAAATTCATTGGAAGATAATGCAAATTAACTGAAGCATACACCTGCAGCTTTATCAGCACAAAAATTTTAAATCCTTTAGTATATGTGTATCTCCACCTTCCTGAATTACGTTAGATATAATTAAGGAATGGACAATAGATTAATACATCCTAAAGATATTATTATTGGTTTTAATAATTTTCATGGTGATAACTATGGATTAATCACTACTTAGCTTCAAGTATTAAAAATGGCTTTACAGAAAAGTTGACCAAAATTATTCATAAGTTTATATTTTATGAAGTGTGGGGAAAAAATGCTAACAATTATAATGAACTCATTAAAATACAATGGTGAATACATTATAAGTTAAATTTGGTGGTCAAAATGTTTCAGATTTTGTAACTTTGTTTCATTCAAGGTGCCAAGATTTCCATTAAATAAAGCTATTTAATGGAAATCCTGTGTTTTGATGAAACATCTGGGAGTTTTCTTTTGTCAGATTGATTTTAGACTGATAAAATAATTTAGGGAATGTAACAAGTGACATTAAAGGGCATTTCTAGTGTAAAAATATATTTTCTTTTTGAAACAGAGAGGAATGAGATATTTTCATTACATGCTGATTACTTTTTTTTATTTTTTTTAAATACTGATGAATTGCATGCAAAGCTACAGAAATGTTCATTCTACAAACATCTTTGCATGCTAAGCAGGATGGAAAGGATATCTACAGTAATATCTCCAGAGCAGAGCAAAGAAACACTGTCAAGTTCAGATAAAACAAAATATTTTTTTTACTGGAAATATCATCAGTTGCTCTTTTACAGCAGTAACAGAATCAAGGCTATATTCTATTGCATAGCAAAATGAGAGCATGAGGCTTTTGGCTGTAG
Organism: Psittacus erithacus; assembly: GCA_009867235.2. NCBI lineage: Eukaryota > Metazoa > Chordata > Aves > Psittaciformes > Psittacidae > Psittacus > Psittacus erithacus. The sequence continues at coordinate 49,988 of WYDI02033178.1, read as the reverse complement.
CAAAATAGACAAGAATTCAGGAAAGCTTACAAAGAAAATATGTTTGTTTGAATTGCTGATAACTGTTCAGTAAATACTAGCAAGGTAATGAGCTTTTGCCTTTACAAACTAATTAGTCCTGCACCAGTACAGTACAGGATACCTTTAGGTAATTACTTTGAGAAAGCAAGTGTCATCATGTTACTGGCTTCTACTTTATGTTGTTTTGGCCACCGTGAGGAAGATAAATGTGTTCTTACCTCCTACTTCTGGAAGCTGCGGTAAATCTGTGAATCGGAAAAAATCACTAGTGATACTTAAATTATCTGAAAGCAGAGGAACATTTCCTTGTCACTGCCACATAAACAATGTGCTTGCCTGTGTTTTAATAGGATTTTTGAGCTGTTGACTTAACTGTTTTCTTTTTTAAAAATTTTTGTTACTTGCTATTCCTAGTTGCAGTCTGAAATAATAGAAATCTTTCTTTAAAAACAATACAATTTACAAGTCAGAGAAAAGAAAATGAAGAAAAGAGAGTATGGTGGTGCATAATTGCCAGAATATAATTGGAGAACAGAATAAACATATTGTTTGCAGGTGGCTGACAGTAAGATAGCTAAAAGAAAGTAAACACTATTAACAAAGTTTCAATTATTTAGTGTTGCATGCAAAATTAAAATGTGACAAAAGAAGCACAAACTAGGGAATTAATATGAAAAAAAATAAAATAGAGTAACCAACATGTTGTTGTGTTTTGTGTTATTGGAGGCTTTTTGTGACCAGACTTTCCCGGTTCTACTAAGGCTGCCCAACTCGGCTGCCCTTAGCCAGCCTTGCAGAGAAGCTTGCAGAGTCCAAAGGAGTCTTAAAAAGATTGATGAAAAGCACAAAAGAGGTCAGCATTGATAAATACTCATTTATACCCACCTGGAAAGTAGAGATAAGGTGAAAGGATGTGATCTAAAATTAATGCTTTGTCTTAGTGGTTCTTGCTCACGAAAACTTGTAAAGCTTTTGACCTCCTTTTCCCAGACTTCAGTGCTTTAAAAGCACTGGTGGATGCCTTGCCTTGCTGGAATAGTCTCATTACAAAGGTTTACATTTTGTGTAGCCGATGTCTAATTCTATGAAGTTTATGAGTTTTTTGATGTCAAATAGGCCCCACAGAAGTGGATCTGGAAGGACCAATGTATTTCTGCTGCTTGGAATGAGGTTTGGCTAGCACTATCTTTTTTTTTTTTTTTTTTTTCTCTTCCAGCTGACAGGTTGATGTATGTACAGTGGTCATTTGCAAAATTCATTGCATTACATCTTTCAGCCTCTCTGAAGGACACTGCAACACAGAGCCACCTCAGCTAGCCTATCTCACACTATGCTAGGAAAGAAATGAGCAGAAAACACAGTTTCAAGTCAGGGAGCAGGCAATGACTGGCTAAAGTCCAGCCACCTCTTGCAGCACTTTTGCAGGGACTCATTGCCAACCAAACCCAATTAAATTGACACCTGATACGAGCTGGTAAGGTCAAAAGGTACTGTGCTTCCTAGCTTGGATTTCCATGTGGACTTACTAGTATGAGACTATATGTTAGCTTGAGTGGTAAATACCTCTGAGCTCCATCGTAGATGATAAACGTGCCCTGGGTACACATGGTTCTCAAGATCACAGCTGACCATTTCAGTTTGCTGATAGAATATGAGGCTGTTAGATAAACTCACTTGACAGCCCTCAAATAACCAATGGGGTTTAATATGAAGAGACCATGGTCTTTTAAGTTTGTAATAAAGCATGAAGCTGACATGGTTGTCTCACATGGTTGTCTCAAACCACACTGAATTATTTCCAGGTGGAAAGATAACTTTTATTAATTATTATGAGATAATGCAATTGTCAAGTGCCATTAAAAACACCACATTTTCTATAAAACGTGATAAAAAAGGAAAAGAAATTTGAATGCATCTCCATTTTACAGTGAGATTATTTTTAATATCTTATTTCTCCTATTTAGATGATTTTGAACAGCTGTATGAGGCAATTTGAATCAGTTGAAACATAATGTTTGGACAAATCTCATTAAAAGGGATTATAAAAATAAAATAAAAACTCTTTCCAATATTTGGAAAGTGAAGGCTGATTCCCAAAATATATTGAAAAAAGAGATAGATGTGCTTGCTATAGGTATGTTTCCTGAAATGAGATCTGCATTTGTAATTATTTACCTGCTTCAGGGTTTACATAAAATACAATGGATTTTGCATAACTGATTGTAAGGGCTTTATGCAGAATATTGGCAATCATATTTGAGATTCCCATACATTTACTGGCTCTTTTTCAATAACGAAGTGATTGCAATTTTCCTTTATCACCAAAACAATATTAGGGAAAAATATTCTCTCATGATGAACTATGATTGAACGCTCAGTGTCCGTGTTCCTTTTTTTTTGATCTTGACTCGTGTGAATCTTATTTTGAAGAAAAAGCTTAGAGTAAATCAAGGTGTAGTCAGGCTGACTGTTCTGTAAATGTTAAATCTGTTTATATTTGAGCTACTATGTAAAGAGAGTGAAGTTAACATAGGAATACTTTCTGCATTTATTGAAAAACACAAACCTTAAGGTCTAATAAAATTTAAAAAGAAAGTAAAGTTTTCATGCATCAGGAATTGTAGACACTAAGGTTTTATATTGCATGAATGAAGAATACAAAAAACTTCCCTTTTTTCTACAGAGCACACTTAGTACCCTGAATTAAATGTGAATAATGATAAAAAAAATTAAAATACAATAAAATACAGAATAGTCAGGTTACTGAATGTGATAAATATTATGTGTAGAAAGTATTTTTATTGTTTAAATTTTATGGTACTACATCCACTTTATAGCTTGCTTTGAATTATCACCATATATTTGAACTACACGTGTACTTAACATCTCAGTATGTTTTTTGGCAGATGTTTGAACTCAAAAGGAAGGGAACCTTGTGAATGTCAAGGCATCTTCATTTGTTGCATGACTACATATACTTTTATCAATTCAGGAAAATCTTCATTATTTTGATCTATGGATCTTTTACCAGAACTTCTGTGAAGACTCAGGCATTCTAGAACAGGAAGGATGATTACAGTGAAATTTATTTAAAATCTGTGCTGGAACTATTTTACCCTCTCCATCTGGTTTTAGAGAACTGGACAAAGATGTTTCCCTGTTCAACTTTGAGATACTATAAAGCCTCCACCGAAAGTGCAGGTGAGAAATGAGAAGTGAAGGATTGGGTCCTTCTGGTACATTATTTGCCTTCTTTATTTTAGTCCTAAGATTAATATCAGAATATACTTATGTGACTAAGAGCTCAAAAGAATCTAGTGCTCTTGTCTCCTGCTTATCTGCCCTTAGTACTTTTATTAAGCATTGATGAAAAAAGAGTCACTTTGTACAAATACAGAGTATATATATACACCTATATACTGTATTTCAGAAAATGTGTGTATAAGTTACTGCATATTCCTATAGATACACAGATGTTCCTTTCCTCAAGGAACTGATACATGTACTTTTCTGTGTATATATAGGACATACATGAATACAAATACACACACACACGCATATATATATTCCTTTAATTTATACAACATTGTTTGGGGGTTTTTTAGATATGTTCTTCATTTCCCTTTCAGGTGTCCAGATATAAAAAGTCTAATGAAATCACATACGTGATTTAAAACAATCTTTAGCAGCATCAAATACAAATACAGTAGTTATTAATAGTGCCATGAGCTCAAAGAATTTGACTTTTTCTGCCAATAGGCTCCAAGATGTTAAGCAAAGAGCATGAAAAAGCAAAGACAATTGTCTAGACTGTATCACCTATTTGTATCTGACAAACTTTTAAACATAAAATCCCTCAGAATTCTTCTATATAAAACTTAAGATTAGGTTATTTATGATTTTTTATTACTATTATTACTAATAATTATTTTTACTAAGTGACGATCTGCTTTTTAGAAACTTGTAAAATTAAAGAAAACAAAAAGTTAAATGCTGAAGTAACATTATTATTGGACTATTACTGTACCATATATGGTGTTTAAAGCTATTTTAGAAATTACATTAACTGGTAACAATTCTTCTGGATTAATTCAACAAATTAATTTTTAATAGAGGATTACAATTGTCCTGATACATGCTATAAGAACTAAAAGTGCTTTCAAATTCATTTATGTGACTGTATAATTTGCTTAGTTATTGATAATTCTCCCCAGGTTGTTTAAAATGTCTTTAATGTTTGAATAATAGTCAATGAAGTAAATAAAATGTCAAGAATAAAACAAATTTTGTTCCATGCCAAGAGAGAGATCAGAGATAAACAGGTAAGGGACAGAGCCCATTGCAGTAGTGTAGGCTATGCCCATGTTAGCAGGGAGCATAGGGAATTATAGGTGCATCTGTAGGGAAAAACATGTAATGCTGAGGACCCAGCACTTTCCTACACATTTTACTATTTTTTACTTCAGACTAGTTCTAGTCTGATGGACAAAATTTCCATTAATTATTGGAGCATGCTAGGTAAGCTCCCCAAGTGCATTTCCCAGAATACTTGCTGTTGAAAGAAATCCAGTTCATGTCTTCTAAGACCATATCCTGACATGAATCAAAAAATGATAAAGCACACCTACATATACATTTTCATTTGGATCAGGTGTGCTATTTCAAAACATATTTCCTGTCTGTGTCCCTCTCTGAGCTTTATTCAGGGAAATCTTGGAAAGCAGAAAGTAGATCTTTTAAATGAAAATAATTTGAAAGGTGTATGACAGCTGGAAACAGAAGGCCAGACTAGAGCTATTTTAAAGTCATGTCACACCATGTTGGGTCCTCAGCATCCACTGTTTCATTTTGCAGAACTGGTCCACTACATTGCTTGCTCGGTGCGTATGCCTGGAAAACTTGCTTCTGGCATAAACTCCTGACACAGGCTAAACTGCTAAAATAGACGTATCCATAGAAGATGCAAATTACGTTAAATTACAGCAAAAGATGAATGGAATAACTTAAACAATGCTAAAAAAGAAGACGGAACAATGTTTGATACAAACACTGGCTTTGAATTTATAGGCAATAAAAGCATTTCTGATGTTTGTCATCATGTTTTTAATGACAGTTGCTGACAACATTATTTTCACTGGTTCTAAATATAAACAAGTTTGCAATTAGTTCAAGAAAACATCTCTGCCTTGGGCAGTAGGATAGAGTTGTGAATGGGGGAGATATGCTAGCAGAATACCTAAAAATAAGTAAGGAAATAGAATACAAAATTTTCAAGTGACAATGATTGATGTACGTATATCTTTATGACAATGAATGAGCGTGAGCTTTTTAAACACTGACGACAGAACTAATAAGAAATAATGAGAAAAATGAATTGACTAAATATTTGAAAATGAGAAAATTTGATGTAATAATTATTGTTCAAGAGGAATGCAAGACACAAACAAAGTAGCATTGCCTGGAGTCCAGAACTTGATCCAAAGTGTTTGAAGTCGTCAGGAAGCCACTGTCTTCCATGCACTTTTTGGCAGCCTTGCACTTTATTCTCAATGTGAAAAATCTGGCACATCTCTCAGTTGCTCCATAATTCAGTCCTGATCTTATAATACTGCTTCATCAGTTCATTCCTTTACTTATATTTCTAAATTAATCTCAGGACAATTCACTTTATAGACTCTTTCTGACCTCTCTAATCATGATGATGCTTATAATCTAAATGGTGATTTGAATAAGATTCCCCTGTATTTGTCTTTTGTCCCCTGAGAAGAGCGCATTTGCCAGGGTTAAAGTTAAAATAGGTAAAAGAGAGTAACTTGCTTGGGAAAGTGATTTCTATAGCATCATAGGTGTATCACTGAATTAATGGATAATTTTTAAACTAACGCTTTTGGTTATCGACTGTTGCATTGTGTCCATTTTACTTTTCTTTACATCCAGGCTGGTAAGTTAAACATTTTTGTCCTGTGTGGTATTTCTAAGTCAGCCTCTCTTCATTTTTTTCCAGAAATGTCCAGTGCTCAAGGAACAAGCAAACTAAAGGGAGAAAGAATATCCTCAGCTTGTCAGAGGAGGAGTTAGAGCTACTCAGCAGAAGTGGCCAAAGAGTCAGGAGTTCTTGCCATGTTGTGAGATCCATAGCTGAGAGCATGCAGCTCTTTATACTAGGATACTCTGACAGTTCCTTACCTCTTCAGCAGTCCTGAGAGGTGTAGCTTGTTCTCCCACAGGATCTGTGCAAAGCGATGCAGCCCTTCGGCTGGCTGGGCCTCCGTCCACATGTCACCACTCTGACTGCAGGACAACTACACACCAAACATTCATGTGGACAACATCTTGTGATAAATTTAGAGCAAAGAAGGCTTTGCTAAAGCTGAAAACGCCTGTCTGGTGCTGATCCATTGGTCAAGCTACAAAGCTGAGAAATGGTTCTGTGTTCTTACAGAGAATATTTAGAACACATACAAAATTAGATGTGTAAATCAACAGCTGCTAAGTAAATCAGCCACTCCAAATAACTAATACTGAGGGACTTTGGTTGATAAGAAACTGAACATGACCTGGCAGTGTGCGCCCGTAGCCCAGAAAGCCAACTGTATCCTGAGCTGTGTCAAAAGAAGTGTGACCAGCAGGTTGAAGGAGGTGATCCTGCCCCTCTACTCTGCTCTCATGAGACCTCACTTGGAGTACTGTGTGCAGTTCTGGTG
>WYDI02033178.1:0-37040 GCA_009867235.2 Psittacus erithacus | reverse complement strand
AAAGAAAAGAAAAGAAAAGAAAAGAAAAGAAAAGAAAAGAAAAGAAAAGAAAAGAAAAGAAAAGAAAAGAAAAGGAAGAAAAAATAAAGAAAAAAAGAAAAAGGCAGAAAAAATGAAAAAGAAAGACAAAAGAAAGTTATTTTATTCCCTTCCCATTTATAGTGCCTCTTACACTTTCACAAGGAAGCTGCCAGACTCAAATTTTGCAAAGATTGCAAGTCTCTTTTTGTGGTCAAAGCTGTGAACAGATGCACAAAGGGAAAAGACAGACATTTAAAAAGGAATCACACGGAAGGAACAGATACAGGGAAATTTTTAAGCTTGAGATACTCCTACTGTGCAGCCAAATGCACTGCCAGTAATCCACAGATGTACAGCACATGGGCGTGCAAAGCTGTGACTGTTAGAAGTGTGAAAAGAGTTCTTAGTATATTCATTGAATAGCAAACGTACCCATCTGTTCTGTTGCAATAAGTAAGATCTACATCTAAAATCTCATATGTTTGGGAAGTTAACATTTCTGGGGAGTGACATAGCAGGTAACAAGGTGTGCGCCCTGGTGCTGACATAGATAAATTTCTTTGGTATCCAAAAGTAAATATTCAGGGCTTATGAACCAGTTATACATTTTTTTCTCACTTATGTTTCTGACATGTCATTTCCTGTCTGTTCAGTTTCAGCCTGTGTTATCTTTGCAGCAGCATACCTGGCCAAACACCTCTTTTGTGTGTTATGAATGGTGACAAGGAAATTGAACAATAGTCCCCCGGTAGATATTTACAGAATAGTGAGCCAAAGATGGAAGCTTCTTTTTAACTTAATCACTATGGCATTGCCATTTATCCTGGGGCTTAAATTAAAAAAAAAAAGCAGAAAATATTTTGAAAGCATGTCTCTAATTTTGAACTCTAAAATTTCCTTCCCAAAGGAAGGTGACCCCACTGGCAGACAAACAACAACAGAAAAAACCAAACCAAACTTGTGTGCTTCAAACAAGAAGAAACTGAAGTTCAAAATATTTCTGTACAGCAGCTACTTCAGCTTGCTACACCTCTGAATCTGAATCTGAACAAGTGCAAAGTTATTCCAAAGTCTCATGCTCAGTAAGTAGGGGAACAGGACTTGTAAGTTCTGTAGGGCGCAATCACATAGACATTTCTTTAGCATAACTAATATACATACCCATCCTGTATTACAGCTCTTTATAGAGCAATCACCAAGAACTGGGGTAACAGCATTAATTTGTCTCCATGTTTCAACTGGAATTCTGACCTTCCAGAAGAAGAGATTTCCTCTATGAAACTGCTATAGGCTACATGTTTTCTAGAAGGCTTGTATCTCCTCCTTTTGTAGATTTAAAGTTGTCCTAGAGAACAGCAAAGAATAGATAGTATTTCAGGGCAGAGCAGAATGCAAAAGGATCATGGGGCTAGACTAGTAGGGAGACAGAAGAGTCCTTAATTTCTCTCTTTTTTTTTTTCTTCATGCATTAAAAAAAAAATTCAATAAAAAGATAAAGTAATAGAAATAAATCTCTTCCCAAAATATAAAGATAATTTTGGAAGCAGGATTTATGTATCTCAGCTGAGTATTCAAACCACCAGGCTAAGAAATTGCATCCCCTGATAGATTAATAGTGTAGAGTGTGATGCTGTCTCCTTGGATATAATTTGCCTTTCAAAAAGTGATCTTTGTACCCTGTTGTACACACGTTCAAAATTCTGGAACAGTTTTGAATCCTGAATAGCACTAATCACTACAGAACTGAGAAGTGTTTTCTTCTTCTCTGCTTTAGGTTTTTTAACTGCCCCCTGCCCTCTCTCCCTCTCTGTCCCTGCACCAGAATCTTTACCTTTCCCATGTAAAACTGATATCAGGTTCAAAACAAAATCTCCAGTGATTTCATCTCATAGTGATATGCAGTTTCCACTATGTTGTGCTTTTTACACACAGTAAAAGCCTGGATCATGATTTATTTGTGCTTCTACTTATTTACATTCTATGTGAATTGCTCTCATGTGCCAAACTCATAGGAAAGGGTTTTTTGCGGGTTTTGAGAATGCACGGAGATGTCAAGCTTTTTTCAGAAAAAGTAACAGATCTGGATCAATTCTCTGATATTTAGCATTTTGTTAACAATACTGAGAGGTCATAAAACAATGTGAGTTAAGAACACGGTGCTCAAATCATACCTCTGGAAAATGTGGCATGAGTCTGCTCCATGTAGTTATTATTTATTCACTGCTGGTGGTCAGTCAAACAAAAACTTTTGATGCTGTCACATCCGATGATTTTTTCCAAGAAATCTGCTTCCCACACTGCAAGACTAAAGCTTTGTGCTAAAAATTAATTAGCAACAAGATTCACCTTAAAAATGTATTTGATTGATTGAGTTGAAATTGTAGGGGTTGAAATGTAAAAACAAGTATAATCAAAACAGGGAGATTAGCAATCTGCTACTGGGAAGAACCTTTTAACTTATAAAATCAGTAAAAGGGGCCTGAAAGCAAAAGAAAACTGTCAATATTGGAACTGCATATAATCTTGCCATTCAATTGCCAGTGTTACTGCGTAAGTTTGCAAAATGGAAGTACATTTTTCAGCCTTGGGCACTAGAGGCTCAGTGAATTCATCCTGATCTGCATGACACATTAGAGATCACCCAGCTACATGTAACTCTTTCCTACCACAGAGACATAAAATGTTGCAACCCAAATCAAAAGACAGTAATTCATTTGCACTTTGTGATATTCATATTTCATGTAATTTGTTTGATAATATTCACACCATCAATAGAAAACACTGAAGGGAGACATTTGTTTCAGAAATCTCTTCATTAAAGCATAGTGGTCCCCCACATTCATTGCTGCTATGGTTTTTTTCATTATTCAATAGCACTTTCAATCCCCTTGTGTGTGATTTTCATTATTATGGACCATTTTTCCTTAGGATGTGTGATTTAATTTTAATGCAGGAATCTAAATCAAAATCCTTTGCTATTTAGTGGCTTTCTAGTGTAATAAAAGAAAGTAAGGCTTAGCCCTCTGCTTTTATGCTCAGGAGCATTTTGCAATGCATTTGAATTATGATAAAATCAATTGGAAGAGCCCAACAGTGAAAAGTAGGAAAAAAGTTTCCCTATATGAAGCTGGAGAATAATTACAGGTTTTCCCAGCACAAAAATGCTGCAAGCAAATAGGTTGTTAATCCAACATCTGTCACCATTTAACCTTGTTTGTCTTCTTGTTAACAGAATAACACAGTTAAAAGACTTTCCCTTTGAATTATCAGTGTCTGAAGTTAAAATGGTCTGTGTTTTATGAAAGCTGTGCTCTCTGTCAGTTCCATAAAGGCATCTCTGAATTGTTTGCTGGAACTTGCTCAATGTTATCATCTCTGGGAATGCAGCACCATTCCTTTCACTGGCCCATAACCAAGGCCAGCTAAGACCTAATATGGCAAATTATTTTTCTCTTTTACAATAGGGAGCTACTGTGTTAAAAGTTAACTTCCTTTCCCAGCTCCAGGAGAGTGAGGCACAGGCAGGTGTAGCCCCTTTCATTGCATTGCCACCATTCTCAAGGTCCTCCACAGTCAACGTTTCAGTGCACAACATGAAGGAGAACAAGAAAATTTTTCCTTACTCTCTATTTTTAAAGAATGGCCTAATCAAAAGCTTCACAAAGCTCTCTTGGCTTGTGCATATTTATTTTTCTCTGTCTGAATATAAAGCTGAATGCATGGGAAATTATGTCACTGAAAGAATTGTCATTTTTACCTAGGTGCAGTCTGTCAGTCCTGACAAGATCTTGAACTTGAAATGCAAGAAATATAAGTGAGGTTAAAAAAAAAAATTAAGAAAAAAAAAAAAAAAGACTTCTATGCAGGTAATGTTAAGAAAAAAAGATTTGAGCTAGGACTTTTTGCCACAAAAGGTCAGTATGGTCTCTGTTGTTTACTACTACCTCTCCCACCCCACCCAAAGTAAGATGGAAGAGATGTGGAAACAAGTTCACCCACTGAAAATACTGTAGGAATGGCATGAAACCTGTGTTATCTACATGTTACCGAGGGTTATCTACAATGTGGAAAAATACATTTTCTATTTTATTATATTTACCCCAGGTTTTTTTGCCATCTTCACACCAGTTCAGCAGAAGACATTCATTACAGATGAGCAGACGATTCCCCCTTTCTAAAGGTAGTCCTGCTGCTGGTCCTGTTGCCATTCTAAATGATGATAAGCGCTTTTGCTGCAAAGATTTTCTCAGGATGCAATATAATACCTGATGCTTGTTAGGGCTTTTTTTCCATCTATATGCTTAAATGATCCTCCTTGGCTTCTGCACCATATGCTACTCTACGCTAGAAACCTGGCAGCTCTCAGGAGATGAGTAAGGTTGACTGGATTCAGGAGGAGGCTGATCGAGGTCGCTCCTGTTCCACAGCAGGGCGACCTTGTCATTGGATATTGGGGTCTATTCCTCTCACTGTGTCCCTAAGCCCTTGCAGTGGTGATGCAGTGTTGGAAGTAAGACATTTCTGCAGCGTAATTACAAAAGCCATTTTTAATGCTTTATGCCAGTTTTGTGCAGGAATAAATGACAACATGCAAGCAGATGCTATGAAGAATTTTGTTCTGCTGCCTTACAGAAAAGATGCATAGCCAAGCCTTTTGCCAACTAAAGTGCTTCTTTCTGACAGTAGCGTTGAAAACTAGCTTCGATAATCTTTGCTTTCTGCTCTCTCCAGCAGTATGTTACTGCTCTCTGTTTCTGAGGTCTGTCACTTCTCCACTGTCATGAGTGTGTTTCTGAAATAGATTGAGCTACAGGTTTTCCCACTGTGCCCTCCCTAACAGACTTTATTTACTCTCAGTCCTCCAATTAGCCAAGATGCAGAGCTACACTGGTACAGCTCTCTGGATTTCAGAATTCAGCTTTTGTCCCTTCTTTGACCCTTAAACCCCTCGGTTACTTCTATCTCTTATTCTGGACTTCTTTCTCCCTTCCATCCACGCCTTTTGAATTGCATAATAGTGTGCTGGTTTTTGGTACTGGTCACACTGAGAGCCCATTACTAAGCATTGCTTGGAACATGCAGCTGTAGCTGAGGAAGAGTGTGAGGGCTGTTGCTGTGCTTGTTAACCTTCTTCCATGCAGGTATGAAAAGGGACTTCAGCAGAATTTCTAGAGGTCTCCAGGCTCAGTGAGCTGGTCTATACCTGCCTTTGTTAGTGATAAGCAGCAATGTATGGCTACGGACTGTATATGCTTTAACAGCATGAAGTGCCAAAGAAAAAAAAAGGAAAAATACAGTAAAGGGGGGAAAAGAAAGTTGCAGTCTTTTGCAAAGGCAAAAATAAGATAGAAATGTCCTACAGTACTGCCATATTCATGCAGTCTGAAAATAAGGAGTGGTTAGGCCTCCAGTTTGTTTTCATGATATCTCACTTGACTGCCGAGGTCCTACAGAGGATTCTGGTGGGCATTTTAAATGAGCCTTTCGTGCGGTGGCTGGCATGAGCCGTTTTGCCCATCAACCAGATGGCCTTTTTCTCTGACACATGATTTTTCCCATTCCCTTCTTCATTTTCAGCTTGGCTACACAAACAGTATTTTTGCCTTGTATAAATTGCCTGAAAAGTTCTCCCCCCCCCCCCCCCCCCCCCCAATATTTCAGGCTGGAAAAACTAATGAATTAAAATCGGGACATATATCTGACAGCTAATTTGGTAATTTGAATGACAGAAGAGAGATTTTAAAAGTCTCATAGAAAAGAGATTTATACAGAGATTAAAAAAATATATATCTTTGGCATGTAAGATCAACTAGGCAAACGCTAGAATTCATATTCACCTGACATATAAATACAGTGCAAATATAGGCATAGTATTGGGTTATCATCTCTCTAGCCAAAATTTATTAACACTTTCTAAGCCTCATAATTTCTACTTACAGATATTTTATTTTACCCTGAGGGAAATATCTGCAGAAGTGAATTTTTCAAGTATATAATTTTTTTTCACCAGAAACCTGGTTGGCTGGTTGGTTACTTTTTTGATTTTTCTGACCTGAAGAATTTCAAATTGGAAATAATGGGTTAAGGCCTTCAGAAGGAACTTTTAGAGGCCTCATTCTTTGGTATTCAGTTAGGAAACTAACCATGGCATGTCACCTTCCTCTTCAAGCAAAAAAATTGTGCAATATGGAAAACTTCATGTCTTCCACTGTATGCTTCTGCTGATGGATCCCATGAGAAGAACAAAGACATTTTATTAAAGCTATAAATATAAAGAAAATTATAAATCTCATTTATAGTTCAAATTTTTCATGTTTTTATTTCAGATGGAAGCAGATTTTTTTAAAAAAAAAGTGGAGATCTAAGTTTCTCTCAGATAATAAAGTCAATAGAAAATTATTTGTACTTAATTCCTTTTTTGAATTGATTCCTACCTTGCACTAGAGCTTCCATTTTATTCTCACCCTTCTAGGTTAGTTCTGGAACAAGTTCAAGATGAAAATGCATATTGCTAATCCCCAAGTTCTCAGTCTTGTTAAGCAATGTAGTTCTGCTAGCTCATGAGAATTTGGATTTTCTCTTCACATAATGTTATTCCTTATTGCCTTTTTCATTTATAACATCTTGGAAATGGCATCAAAGTTGATGTATTTATGGATGCTGACTGGTGGTGCGTGTTAGATCAGCAAATAGCTCTGCCAGGCTATGTCTACTGCAGCGCACTATTCAAGAAGCTAACTCAGTGATACAATTCTTGGTTCCATGTATAAGAAGCAGCCAGAACAATAATAATTCATATCTAGGATTTGTCATTTCAAGGACTGATTGCTCTTATCTAGATTTTTATGAAGTCCAGTAGTTACAAGGCTGATTGCCCTTTGAAAATAAATAAACTTTCATAATTCATGTGAAGGGTTCAGAAGTAGGGCACACAATATCCTCATACAATATCTATTTCTTTAAATTAAAAAAAAAAGAGACCTCTTTTCTTGTTTTCATTTTCTCAAGCCTTTGTCAGTGCTTTCAGAATGCATCAGCTCTGTAAGACGACACTCTGTCCTCATTTCTACACATTGTTTGTGTATCAGGCTCAGAGCTGCCATTTCACATCACAGTACATTGATTTTTAATGTTCTTTTAATTTAGGCTAAAGATGCAGAAATCTTAGCTCAGTTAGGCTGCATGATGACCTGCATTTGAACTTCTTACCAGCTGCTCTTAGGTCTCTGACAACAATTCTTTTTTTTAAAAACCACAATTAGAAAAAACCAATCATTAAGTTACATTATAGGCTGTTTTTAATTATGTTTTAACATTATTTTTGCTCAGCCAGTAACAAATATGTGCTTTCAAAATGATTGTAAGGGACGCAGGATTTAAACAAATGCAATAATCTCACTTACTTCTGTCTCATTCACTCTTTAGATCTATTGCTGTTATATGATTTACTAAGACATAGCAGCTGGTATGCCCTTTTTGAGTTAGCTTTGCAAGATTATATTCTGCCACTTTGACCTAGCATAAATATTGGGAAGCTGCGCAGCCCATGCTCATCATGGGATCTGGTGCATGAAATTAATGCTGGAAAGTAGGATAACACAGTGACAGGGACATGGATGTGTTGGTCTGGGTAATTCTGGAGTTCTGTCAGAGGGAAAAAGTTCAGTAAGACAGCATTGTCCTACTGAGCAGTGCAAAAGAAAATAATGTGTTCCCATATAAACTGTTTGGGGTAGAGAAGAATAGCAAGGGTAGGGTATTACCATATTTAAAAGTGATTGATACATTCTGAAATAGGACACTTTCAAAGCTTCTGCAGTCCTCTTTACAGCCTGATGTTGCAGTTTATACTTAATTCAGTTGGCAAAAGAATAGAAGTACTCCTGAAAATGTTTGAGCAGCAAAACTGGGAGCTGGTCCTGCAATATCAGTAAATGAAGTTCCTGTTGACTTTGCTATGTATTTTAAGCAAGTATAAACTGCAGAATTAACTCTTTTTTTTTTTTTTAACAGCAAGTGTGACTAAAAATGAGGGTATTTTTAGTACGCTTTTATTATTCTTACAGAGCCAATTTTAGCTTAACCTTTTCTCTCTGAGGCATGGTGAAAAGCAGCAAAAACTGTTGTATTCTTGGTTTCATTCTCTACAACATGCTGGAATGCTACTTGAAGAAGACTGCCTTGAGCAGTATTCTGTAAACTAAATGATGATTATGCATATACGAGCACTGGGCCAATAAAGCATAGAATTTGCTACTCACTCATTTATAACTGCTGTGTGGCATCTCTTTCTGTTAAGGCAGAGAAAGCTTCTTTTTATGCTAACACAATGAAGAAAACGAAAGCCAACTTGAAAACCTCTGTGTAGGAATATGCATGCAAACAGAGTTTAAATTAATCATATCTTCTCTGGTGAATGCAAGCAAAAAGGGATTATTTGTCTGTCTTGGTCCTATAAATCTTAAGGTACAAATTCATTCCCAAATTGGAATTTGGCTGTTTGATCAAACTAGACATTGTAGCTTCTAATAAAATAATAATTTGGTCTGCAGTAAATGTCATTCTGAAGTAGTGTTCAGCGTGCAGGCTTCTAAAGGGCAAAATCGACTCCATTTTTGAAAAGAAAATTCACAAAAAAATCCACCTATAACAGATGCTCTAGCATATGGCTGGGTTTTAAGTGGGTGCATAGTTGAACACAGAAAATAAATAAGGGCATGACAAGACCCCCCTTCTTTTTTTGCCCCATAAATACACTAATCACATGGTCACCATATGGCATATACAGAACTTCGAATGCAGTACAGTATTTATAGCCACCAATTTGTGGCCTTAAAGTCTGAATATTAAAATGCTTATTTCATATGGCTGGAAATAAGCACTTTCATGGTGTTTATTTTTGTTGTTATTACTACTCAGAGCACAGAAAAGAATTGGTTTGCACAACCGAAGTGAGCAACCATGCCTTGAAATTACCTCAACAATATCTAGGCCTTGGTGAAGATAGGAAAGCTGGTTGTGAAACCCTTAGTCTGGATATCTGTACTGCCCTATGTTGAAAAGCACGCTGACTTTTTGTCAGAAAGCTGGGGAAGGGCATACAGCTCTCTGCTGTACTGCGGGATATGCTGACTATTGCAAAAGTGGCTTTTCTCCAGACCCCACAGTCACCATGCCTCTCTCGCGCAGATGTGACCAAACTACAAAGAGGCCCCTCCAGTGACAAGGAGGTGGCTGGATCCTATGGCATCGTCGCCCAAAGTCTTGTTCCTCCCCCTCAGTTGTTGCAGGAGCCATGGCCGCGCTGTACTTTGAGGCAACATCTTGTATGCTCTTGCTATCCGAGGCCACAAGAGGGAGAAAAAGATAAAGAAGACATGGCATGTATGATTCCATGCTCCAAAAGCTGTCTGCTCTTCCAGTTTCCTGGGTTACAGTAAATAGTCATTAAGCTTTGTAAAGCTGAACATCAAAAATTTGCAATTGAAAGGTATATGAAAATGACACTAGAGCAATTTTTTGCCTTTGGGCTGTACCATACGCTAACAAGGGTTGGATATTTGTACAGGAACTAAGTGCCCATAGTTTTTTTGAGCTTTTATTAATTTAAATTAATTTATTAATTTAAATAAATTAATTAGATTTAATTAAAATATAAATATTCACTTTCATTTTTGGATGTTCTTCTATATCTCAAGAAAATTAGAAGATAATTCATGCTCTGACTATTTTAAGGAAATTAATTTGCCTTACAGCACAAAATTCTCAGATGCACTTGTATTAAAAAAGATATCATCATGAATATATAGATTTAAGAAAGCAAAATGTTGGAAATATATAGTGTTTCTATGTCAGCCCTGTTCGTATTAAAATAACTACAATTATATAGGTGTATTATCATCTTTTAGAGTCTTTGTATAACTTTTCATGAGTTTACATGTCACCCAGAGACTTTAGCCAATTTACTGTTTAACAACAATGATGAAGCAAGTATGTGAAAAGGATGGGTAAAGCATGTTTTCCTGGGCTACGAAATACCCTTTCCATTTGTTCCTTTTGCTTTATTATTTGCATGTGATATTGTTAACATAGTTTGAAGACCACCAGGGGACTGTGACAATTCATAATGTTGCAACATTGAAAATAATGTGTTTGATTTGCTTTGAATGTGAATACGGTAGTGATTTTGTTTGTCAGAAACCAGGGGGAACAAAGTTTGATATTATACATTAGCAGCCTCCATTTAATGTAATAGGAAATGCAATTAGATCATAAACAGATACATGACTTAAAAATGCACTCTTTTATGCTTAATGAAGTGATATTAAAATGTTGTGCTGCTATAAACACAATATGTGCATTTCTAGGAAAATTGTAGAGCTTACCTTGTAAAAAAAAAAAAACACCACAAAAACAAGAAAGAAAAAGAGTATGAAGAGGAAAGACAGACAATATAAATCAGCAGAAGTATGCCTGCATTTTTTTCACAGTAAATTTCATCCTGTTTTCAAATTGATTTTTTTCATTTTAATTAATTCATTCTTTCCAATTTCTTGTTCTGGCACACAAAGAATAAACAGGAAAAAAAAAAAAAAAAGAAGAAGAGAAAATAAATGGGTGGAACAGCTTAATGATTTCAAAGGTTGTGCCTAATTTTGTGCAAGTACTCATAAAAGACCAATTAAATTATATATGTAGATCTTTGTAATAGGAAGTCAAATCAGTTTAGCATTTAGTTGGGAATGACAGCATGTTCTCCAGCTATCCTTTTATTTCCTTTTAGTTCTGCTTTGTTTTGTCTTTGAAAAATGAATTTTAAGTTATGCAGCCCCTCTATGCATTCCTACAAAAGACTAAATATATATTTTAATTTTAAAACTGAAGGTTTTTTTCACCTCTCACAGTGCCAATTCCTTACTTTTTTGTCATGTCTGCAGTGCAGATTTCTTAAAAGTAAGCTAGTCAATCTCAAGAAAATGAGATGAAAATAACCTTGCTGTAATACAACCAGAGCAGTCATTTCATTTAAATTTACATGGTCTTTGGTATTTTTTTCAAGTACATATTTATTATTTACTTACTAGATGGAGACATCTTTTGCAGATCTAGGAATTAAAGCTTTCAAACTCAAAACTTATATTCTAAAATTAGCAATTAAAAAATAGTCCTATTCCTTTCAGTTTACCCATTTATAATCTCTATTTCATTGCACAGTTCACAGTTTTGCTATACTCTTCAGCTTTCTTATTTAGCGTGTTAACAAGTTTGTTCATGGTTAGGTTTACTCAAAAAATACATGAAGCAGCTGTACAGAAACGTGCTTTTTTTGTTGTTTTGTTTTGTCTTGGTTTACTACAGAGGGTTAGAAAACATGCTGGAAACTAAACCAGTCCCAAGCTACAACAAACAGTGAGTGTCACTGCTTGCCGAATGACAGATGCTTCACTGTTGTGACAGAAGTAGTTGTGTGGGCCACCTGGAAGACTAGAGACCACCACTTACTTGAAAGCCAAAGTCATAAAACTACTCTTTGATTTACCATCTGCTTTTATGAAATGTCCCAAAATTAAGTATCTTAATGGAAGTGCGGGATGGTGCGGTATGGTGTGGTTAAGTGTGAAACTTTGTTTGTGAGTTCAGTGAAGGAATAAACCACAGCTGTTTTTGTCTATGCATGTGCTTTTACTGTTTTGAGAACCTGTGCTCTGCCTCTTTGCCTGTAAGAAGTCCAATTTACAGTGGATTTCAGCTTTTACAGTATTATGCCACATTTTTGCGCACTATCATTTTATTTTTTTTTTTACCAAAGGAGTATTTAGTTCCCAGAAATTGCAGAAATATTGCCCACATTTTTAGTATTTATATCAGATTTTGAATAAAGTAAAGATTCAATATTTTTAATAAATCCTATAATTATCAGACTCCATGGATTTGCTATCAGACCACCAAAAAGCTTGTTTGATTCATGTCTGATTATAGGATTTTCATAAGAGTACTCACGTGAAGAAAAATTTAGAAGACAGCATTGAACAGATGAAATAAGTACTAAGTGTAACAACAGAGATAAGAACATGGCAGTACTGGTAACTGCAGCCTGTGCAGGTGAGGTCCTCAGTTTTTAGATGTCATCAGAGCTTGTCACTTGTCTTCATAGCCATGGCTACTACTTGGAAAAATACTTAATCTGCTTGTCATTACCAAAATATTTCCATTTTACCTGTTTTGGTTTGGGTTGGGATTTTTGGGCTTTTTGGGGGGAGAGGTTGCTTTTTAGGTTTTTATTTTTGTTGTTGTTGTTGTTGTCTGTTTGTTTTGGGGGGTTTTGGGTTTTTTTTAAGGGATGCCCTTGCATTTTTGTTGGTTTTGATTTTGGTTTAATTTAGTTATTTTTGCACCTTAAATCTGTGCAAATGAAAGATCCTGCAGTTTAGGTTAAAAAGCTCAACGGTATGTATGAGCATGACTGTCAGTGGAGAATTTCCACATGCATTGGATAAAGTAGGATTTGCAGGCAGAAAGGCCTGGTGATAAAAAAAATAATTTGCAAAAAATACTGGTTTGAAGCAGTTCCCAGTCAGATGTACCGGAGCTGTCTGAAGGCTGGAAGGACAGGGATGTTTTTGCGGAAGCTCAGCAGCAGATGCATAGCCTCATCAAAGAAGCAGGACACAGGAGTCAGCCTTAAGTTCAAGATAGCCCTTAAGCTTTTCAGTATTTTAGAAGTTTCCTAGTTTACATGTATCAAAGAGTAACTGTAAAAAGCATGACTGTTATGAACTATATAATGACAAAGGAAACTGGTTTTCCTTTCTTGGTTGTTGGGGTTTTTTTGCTTCTTATGTTTTTATTCTATGCCAGCTTTGGGCATATATACACTTTTAAAAACCACAGTTGTGATTGGGTTGGGCAAACTGGAGGGAAAAGTTGTATAACTTTGGGATGTGTGTGGAATAGAAGACTATTTCTTGTGTAACCATAAAATAGGAAATGAGGTAAAACTATTTCTTTTTCTTTGCATAATAGTTTACTTGAGAAAAGTAACTATCCCACAGAAATGTTATTCCAAATGTTAAATAAAAGTTTCCATATTATTACGTACAAAGTCACAAAATCATGTAATCTTAGAATGGTTTGGGATAGAAGGGATCTTAAAGATCATCTAGTTCCAGCTCTCCTGCCATGTATAGGGACACCTTCCACTAGACTAGGCTGCTCAAAGCCCCATCCAAACTTGGCCATGGAACACTGCCAGGGATGGAGCTTCTCTGGGCAACCTGCATCAGTGTCTCATCAACCTCAGAGTAAAGAACCTCTTCCCAACGTCTAATTTAAATCTACCCTCTTTCAGTTTAAAACCATTTCTCTTTGTTCTATCACTGCATGCCCTCGTAAAAACGTGAAATCATTTTATGCAATTTTATTACAATCTTCAAGTAGCAATAACAGCTATGTCTTATTTCCCTCTGCAGTTTGGAATAGAATATTAAACACATGACATAGCTACCTAGTTTTATGGATTGTTTTTTTGTTGTTGTTGTTGTTTTGGTTTGGTTTGGGAGGGGTGTTGTTTTGGGAGTTTTAGGGGGTTTTCGTTTGTTACTTTCTTTTCCTTTTTCATCAGCTAATCTATCTTGTTAAAAATAATTCCTGTAATTGTAAAAATTAACAGGAAGATTTTTTTTATTAATATTTTATGTTCTAGTCAATTTTGCAGGTAAAAATGCTTCTAATCTGTATTCTTGATAAAATCTTTTAGGAATAGATGGAGGGTTGTGTTCATAAGGATGTCAGAACTAAGCCTGAAGCTGTCACTACCTCTAAATGCCATTCAGTGTAATTTTAAAACAGCATTTTGCAAGTGTGATGAGGTGAAACTATGTGGCTGAATCTGTGTGAAAAAGAAGACAATAAAATATTGTCATTGCCAGCAAAATAGGAACAAAAACCATTTTACCTTATGGTTTCTCCAAAACAAAAAGAAACAAACATAAGTTATTCACAGCTACATCCTGGATTCCTGTGAAAATGGAAAGCCTTCTGTGGGGTAAAAAACATCTGCTATAACATGCATACAAACAGGCACAAGTATATACATTTAAAGCATTTTTGCTACAAACCTTCCCTTATTCAGACAAACCCAATTTAAAGACTATTCTCCTTTAAGACAGTGACATTTGCTGGCCAAGTTATGGTAACAGTGTAAACTATGTGAAGTGATATTTTAGTCCTGCCCATACAGACTGACCCTCAGTTTAAAATGGAAGGAAAAAACCTCACAGTGTTTCCCTTTGCCATTTTTGTATCAAATGTTTCACATAAGACTAAAGCATCATTCCCTATATGTGAAAACAGCTTTTCTAGTTCAGAAAGAAACAGTCTCTTGTGAGATCCCTGCAGCCAAAAGTTCAACAGGGGTTACGCAGAGCATGAGCTTATTAAGGGAGTAGTGAAGAGCCTTGGTCTTCCTTTTTTCTGAGGTCTTGGCATGTTTGGTAAGATTTGCAGTCCCATGACATGTAACATAGTCACATATACATATCTAATTAGTTAGCCATTTAAAGCTGCCTTTGGGCTTGGCTTTGTAACCCCAAAATACAAAGGTAGTATTTCCTTCCCAACTCGGTTTGGTGGCTTTCACCTACAGGGCTTTTATGTAGTTAAACAGCCCTCAAACATTCACCTGAATGATACATATCCAAAAGGAATATTGTTGAAATGGGGCACACATACCGATGTAGAAATCAGACCAACCATTTTTCATTTCTTAAGTCATCTGCAAATATTAAAGGTCATTAAAATGAAATGAAAATAAGTTTGTCGGTATGTGTTGCTCCTCTATGTCTCAGTCTTGCAAAAAGCTTCATGCAGGCAAGCGAATTAGCTTAAGTACATCTTGTTTCCTGACTTCTTGTAAGACTATAGATTCCAACAATGTGAAAATGTCAATAGACAGATGACACTTTTGCATGGGAAACAATTTTTTTTTTTCAGTCAAAGCAATTATTTACTTTCTTCAACAGAATTGCCAGACTGAGTTTTTTTGCTCATGTGTGAAGTTGTGAAGTTGTGCCGCTTACTTTGGTGAAACTTTTCCTTCACAAAGAAAATTACATATGAAAAACTCCTCAAGACAGAAGAGTAGTTTCTTTCAGATGAGCATTATGGGTGTAGTCAGAAGATACTGTACAGATCACTTTTATCCCTACTGGTTTTCAGTGAAAAATGCAAATATAGTGACAGAAATTTTTCACAACTGTCTTTTTACTTTCAGCAAATTAGTTATTCAAGGAAGACAGTGAGGAAAATGAAATCTTTTGTTACAACATATTTGAGGGAACCTTTTATGATTTGAAATTACTTTTGTCTTTACGGGGGACTTTTTCATACCTCAGTTCAATGCCCATAATTTCAGAGAAACAGCCCGTTCTGAATCAAGCTTGTTAATTTGAAATGAAACTACTTTATTTCTTGAAACTCTTAAAATGCTAAAAAAAAAAATGAAACAATGTTTTGCAACAAAACAAAACTTGCATTTCTCTAGGAAACTCCATCAAAAAGGAAAACAGACGCATTTTTCCAGCTTTGCTCTACATCTTCAAATATTGCAGAAATGAGCTGCGTGCTAGCACTCTGAACTCCTCATACCTCACTGTGTTTTAGGGCTCTGAAATTTTCATAGTATACAAATGACAGTACTGACTTTCTAGTGACTTTTAAGAAAATATCATCCCATATCGTACTATCATTCCCATGCTTTGACTGAGTGATCCATTGGATTACATTCTGTGCAGAATTTCCCAGTTGCTCGCTGATAAGATTACAGGAACTACAAAATTCACCTTAATGAAGTATTTAAAAATAAATGACAATCTATTTTTAGATATAATTAAGAAAAAAAGAAGTATTTGATAGGTTTGTTGACAAAAGGTTCAGAAGGGACTATTCTAATCATACAGTTTGACTTCCTGCATAATTGAAATCATAGGATTTCCCCAGATTAATGCCTAACTGATTTGGAGTTTATACTTCAGCGCAGTGACTCTTAGCCATATTTGTCTGCTTCTTCCCTCCCCTGCCCCCCCCTCTCTGCCACTGCCTTGCCCTCTGCTGCTTCCTTCTCATTCCTCTGGGCACTGATGCTGTCTTCATGGCCCCCTCTCTTACGCATGCAGTTGAGATAATGACAGCATCAGTGCAGAAGCAGCACAGTGAAAACCTAGAACAAACTGGCACTGTTGTAAAGGGGCATAATCCCTGTAAAATGAGAAAGCACCAGAGAGGCAGCAATTCACAATGAAGGCAGCAAAACTGGTGCTTTAGCACCTCATTACTGTTATCTCTTCAAAGCCTTATTCCTACTCACCTTCATTCCCTGTGCCCATGGGTCTCTGAGTGCAGCATGGATGGGCAGCTATTACTGCCCATCTAAGATTGTAGGAGTTTGTGTAATACACTTTTGCCCATCTGAAAATTGAGTCTTCCAGAAAAAAAGTCCTGGATTAATGATCCCAGAGCATGCACTCCACCTTATAGGACATTTTCTGTGGTAAGAAATTGTTCTCTCTGATGTTTAGAAGCTAATGATGTTTTAGTGCTGCTGGCTTGAAAAGAAGCAACACGTGCCATGTTCATCAAAGATCCACATAATAATACTGGTTTTAAGTGGATGAATGTTTAAGAACATTTTGTTAACCAAAAAACTTTTGGTTAAAATTTTAATTTCAGTTTAATGAATTACTTGCTTCTTTCAGCCCTGAAAATCTGTGATATTTATAATATTATATCCTCTAATCAACATTTTGATTCCATGTGCTACATAAGCAAATGTATGACTGAAAAATCTTTAAATATAGTGTGTGTCCAATAGAAAAGTGACTAACAACATTGAAAGGCAGCGTGGGATATGGAAACAAAAAAATATGGATGAGATAATTTAAAAATATCTGAGAGTTGCAGTATACTACTTTATGTGTACATTTAAACATGGAAAGTAAAAAAAAAAAGGAACATGCAGAATGTAGGCTGAAGGCAGCCAGCTTGGGGAATGCAACAGGATTGTGTGATAGCATGAGTTTGGCCGTAGAGAGCAAAACTAGACTAATTATCTTTAAAGCGGCACTATAACAGTATTGTTTCTATTGCTCAAGCTGATATCTGAAAGATCGCCTCTAGTTAGAAATTCAAACAGCCAACTAAACAAATACAGAACTATTGCAGATAAGAAAGGCAACATTGGTTGTTTACATCTGTTACATTGATGGCAGGTAAAGTTTTCAAGATTAAATTTTTGAAACAACTTAATGATATTCTTCTAGTGTTGAATCAGTGAGTATTGAGCCAGAGTAAACCTCATCATTGATACCAGAAGAACCTTTTCATACATAGTTTCTGCCTTCCTCACTTGTATCTTATCAAGAAAGTTGAATCATGGAATCACAGAATCAACTAGGTTGGAAAAAACCTTTAAGATCATCAAGTCCAATCATTACTCCAGGACTGCCAAGACCATTATTAAAGGTTAAAGGCACAGGTCAGTCAAAATACCATGTAAAATAAGGCTCCATATCATGATTTTTTTTTTATTTATTTTTACTTTCTTATTATTTCCAAGAAAATGTGGAGCTAAAGGTTAACCAGGCATAATCCTTCCTACCAAATTGCCAAAGACATACAATTCCATTGACGTTCAACCCACAGCTTTTAAACTCATTCCCTGATTAAAAAAGAAAAAAAAAAAAAAAAAAAAGATGGAATGATTTAGTTCAGTGAAGTTTCAAAAAGGTAAGCAGATGGGAAAAAGAAGGAACATGTTAAAAAAAGCCTGGAATACTATATAATTAGACTCTGAAGATTCCATAAAAGAGAGACGCCTTAAAAATGCCTCAATTCAAAGTAAAGTTGGACTCCAAATCTGCAAACCAGTCACACATAAGATATATAGATCCATAACACCACACGATCTCTTCAATTTCAGTAGTTACAGACCGCATAGAACTATTTGTTTTTTCTAGAGTTGGTAACTATACAGGATTGACATTTTCTTGCCCACTGCCAACTGCCAATAAGAATTTGAAGAAGTGTCATAGAATTTCTTTTTACATATTTACACAGCTATGAATGAGAAACAGTTTATATATAGTCAATACATATAATGAAGGGGATAAAACTCACTGCTGCATATACTTAAAGTCAGCTTTACTTCTTACTCAGATATTCCTATCCCAAGGAAAGGAAGGAAATATTCTTATGTTAGATGCTGCTTATCATTTGTAGATAACTTTTTATAAAGCTAGTATAGAAGGAGAGAGAATAGACACTGAAATATTTTCCATGTAGGATATATCACTTTGATTCAGCAAAAACTTCACCTCCAAAAACTCCAAATTTTCACCTTCAAAGCAAAAACTTTTTTTTTTTTTTTTTGTATGGCAAGGAATTTTACTTATCTGAATGCCAGGCATTCAAACTTGTACTGGAAAGTGTACACAAACACTTGTACTTCCTCTAATTAGTAAATGCTGGCATTTTTAATGGTTGTGTCCTGCCATTTCTGCTCAATAAGGAGTACTGCAGTGTCTCTTCTCCAGCACTAGCAGCCCTCAGCAATTTCTTTTTACTTTCCAGGTGTTGAGCTGGTCTCTGTGCTCTTCCCACAGGCTGAACAGAAAGTGCAGAAACTGAGCCACATAAATCATACATTGTTTAGCATATCATCACCCATGATGGTGTAATCCTATTTGCTAATTATATATAGTAAAATCTGTTTAAAATCTGCTTATCAAATCTCTTTAGATAATTTCAGATAGTGTTTATGATAGTACTGCATAGGTTCTGTTGTCAGGATCCTATAAGCATTACCTGTGCAATTTCCTTGCCTTCCAGACTGTAATGTTTAACAACTTTCTTTTGTTTTGTTTCTTTATTTTTTACAGAGCTGGCAGAGCATAGAAATACTTCAGATTAATCAAAGAAACTTAATGTATCTCTATGGCTTAAAAGAATGTTTAAGGCTCCAGCAGTTTCCTTCTTAGGTTTAGGAAATGAAGCCTTGTATTTATTTTTCTTTAAAAGTTAGATGAAGTTCTTTAGTTTCTGGCTTGGTTTTGCATGGTTTTATTTTTTGTCTTTTCCAAGGCACAGTGAAATATAGCCCTTAGGACATTTGTATCTTTCTCATCGTTTCTGAAGTACACAGTGTATTTTGTTTTAGAAGTCTGACTTTAATGTTACTCTGGTAAGTATACAATTATCTTGACATTCTTGATCGAATAAAAGGAGCTTAAAAGGCAATTGGTTTCAGTAATTCTATTTCTAGAAGAGATGTAGAAAACCATAATGACAATTTGAGTTACATATGTTCAATGGTGCTATGGTGGAATTATTTATTGTACAGTTGAGAAAGCTTTAGAAATGCACAACGCAGGTAGTGTGTTTACGTCTTTATAAAGCTATATTACTCCAATCGGCACAATCCACAAAATAGATTCTTTATAAATCTCAACTCTTAAAATTAAAATAATGCCCATTGTTGATACACACTTCAACAAGCTTTCCAAATTGAATCCTTTTATAGTTCTTATACTATAAATAACTCTTTGTAGATATTTATGAGTATTTGGGGAAATAAATGCATACCATTCTTGGGACTCATCGAATATTTTTTTTCTTTTTCACCATCTTGGGTTCAAAATATGTTTTGGCGTCATATGTTGCATAATGTACTCTTCAGACTACATAGTAATCTTGTTTTCTGCAGTTGCTATTTGTGAAGTAATTTATTCTGTAAGAATAAAGGGAATCAACTCAGTCAGTAGCCTGAAATGAAATCTTTTAAAACAGTAAAAAGGTTTCTTCCGGCAGTTCTTAAACAAACCAGAGGAACTGGAATGCTTTTGTCTTTTCGAGATTAATTTAACTATAGGTACTTCCTGTCTCCCTTCATTTAATTTCAACTGAACTATGCAGTTTTTATATGAAAAATAGAGGCAAATTATTTGAGCAAATGTCAGTATTTGTTGGCTTTTGAGCAAGTAAGCCTTTAAAAAAAAAAATCATTCTTGAGAATAAAATATTGTTATTAATGCTAATGTTTTGAACTAAACAGTATCTTGTTTGGATATAAGGAAAAAGTTCTTTACTGTAAGAGTGGTGAGGCACTGGAATGAGTTGCCCAAGGAAGTTGTGAATGCTCCATCCCTGGCAGTGTTCAAGGCCAGGTTGGATAGAGCCTTGGGTGACATCGTTTAGTGTGAGGTGTCCCTGCCCATGGCAGGTGTGTTGGGGTTAGATGATCTTAAGGTCCTTTCCAACCCTAAATATTCTATGATTCTATGATAGTGCACAAAGGTAAAGCATGCTGTTGCACTCACTCCCATAGCTATAAAGGACAGTGAGGATACTGTCACTGAGTAAAAGGACCAGTGATCCAAGCTGCTGTACTACCCAGCTTCCTTCCGTTTTCAAGTGATTATTGAACTCTATAGTTAAACTATTTCTACATGAATATGCTATATAAACTCTAATACCTCATATTTTTATTACATCTCATTCAAGTGATCTTTTGCACCTTGGTTTGAATTTGATAAGCCATGACTAGCAGGAAGATTTTTTGCTGCATTTAAAGACATTTTACCCCTCTTAACATGATTAAGAAAAATATATTTTGTCTTTGCCCTCCTCAAGTTGTTCTGGAAGCAGATGTTAATATTTTATATACAATTTTTCTTAACCCATAATTGGCAATAAAGACAAAATAATGTAATGTTTCAAGATTCTTCAGTGTTAAATAATTAAACCAGCAGCAGGCCTTGAGCATGGGACAATGGCAAACTTTCAGATGAATTAATTTTATGGAAGACCAGCTGAGTAATTGGACTCCAATTACAGGCTGTTTAGCTCCCTCATCACCTTCACATATAATTAAATTCAATTGGTTGATACAGCTTCTATTTTTATGAGGGCACTTACAAGCTTTTTGAACCCCACTGTGACTTTGGATCTAGGCCAGTCAATTATTACTCATTTCTCTTTCAAATGGAAATTCCTAGATTAGTCATATCTTCTATAATGCATTTCTCACAATTCAAAGATCTGTCTGTAGTACATTGCAGCTGAGACAGATAAAAAGAAATGTTATGGATATTTTTGTTCTACAAACAATATATAGGATGTAATTGTACGTTTGTCATGGGTATTGATGAACGGAGGCCACATACTTTTATGACCTGTCTTGAGAGATATGATTCCACATACAGTGAGTTTGATTTACTGAATCATTATATTTGCAAATACCAAGCTTGTTCATGTTACAAATGATTACTGAAATTGCTCCTTAATCTAAAATTGCCTTTATTGGCATGTAAAAAGTAAGTCATTGAGTATAGCTAGCTGAGAATCCATTAGTTGCCCAGTTTTCCTTCTTTAATTTTTTTTTTTTTATTAAATTAATCCATCCTTACTAATTAGAAAAATCCAAGTAACTGCTCACTTAGAGAAAAATTTAACAGCCCCTAACTTCTGAACAGGTCCATAGGTTGCTAAGCAGTTTGACTAGAAGAAAGGAAATAGAGCTTTATTTTGAGAATACTGAGACAGTTGTTATTTTAAAGCATTTGGCTCTGAATTAATAACATATTTTCAAGTGCAAACAGAAAATGAATTAATAAGTAGGCTTTAAAACACTTCACCATAACTAGCCTATAAGGATATTAAACAAACAACTAGAACTGATATAGCACTTTTGCCTGTTCTCAATATATTGCTTCCAGTGTATTTATTTCCTTACAGAGCAATATATCATCAGTCATAAAACAGGCAACAAAGAAGCAATAGTGACATCAGTCATCTTTTCCAGCTCTAGTAAGTGATCAATAAAGAAGGAGGCAGTATCACATATGAAATCCTGCTTTTCTTTAGAATTTTTTACTTAGAGAAATATCAAACCTTCCTCCTTGCTCGTTAAATTCTTGTATTTGATTAGATATGTGAAAAATGACATTAAGACATACTGAATTATACAAAGTTTTAACAAAAGTGTATTACTACTGATTGATTGACTCTCAAAACAGAGCATTAATGATTAATGGTAGTGTAATAAATACCAGAAAAGTATTCCCTTTTGAAGCACTGGCGTTATACAAAATGTGGCTAGTATACATAAGAAGGTGGCTACTTCAGATATTCACTGGTAAACTTTGATATTTTCCTGATCAATCTGTAATTGAAAAAATCCATATCCTAAACAAAAGCCTCACCTTGGCATTTGTTTTGGCATATGATATATAAGCAAAAAAATACAATAAAAAGATATCTGCTTCCTACTATTTACAGAATAAGTGTGATGGCCATATTAGATGTAATCAAAATATATTATTATTACTAGTCAGATTTATTATTGTAGAGTACAACACAGTTGAAATATTAAAATCATGTCAAGTCCAGGTCTGGGTTTTCTTTGTTGATCGTTTGGTTGGTTTTCTTCCTGAATATCTAAGGAGCAACTTCAAAACAAAAATAGGGAAATCATGGGTCAAATCAGTATTTTGAATAAGGATTTCTGAGTAAGGATTAAATTACTACCACTATTACTGTTGTAATGATAGGAAACATTTTTTTCGAATATGCCTCCTGTTTTGCTTCATAGATGCTTCCATTCAAATTAAACAGGCTCTGATGATATGGTTAGTTTCTCTCAGTCTAACATGTCCACCAGCCTTTAATCAACAACAGCTGGTCTTCTTGGTGTCTCCACATGTTTATTAATACTTTATTTCTGTTCGGGAGACAGAATGCTTAGGCAATAAAGAACATAACTAATAAGATAGTACAGAACCACTGCACTTCCAGGGGAGAGAAGAAAATTAGTAGTGCTGTCACAGACCTAATATCAGCCCACTTTGGGTAGCAGTGGGAAAGAAAACCTTCCAGGTATCCTTTTTTTTGAAAAGGATAGATGCTTTAAATCACAGTGTTCATTAGACTTAGCAGTCATGTCATCATTTTGTTTCATCAAGCCTCTTGTCCCACAAGTGTTTTGACATCTTTTTTTTCCTTCCTAGGCAGATTAACTCAGACCAGAATGAACAATTGGCATTTCTTGTAGAGACATAGTCAGAATTGATTTAGTTTAGAAGGTAAACTGCGCAGAGAGAATGTAAGGGCAGACCTCATTCAGGGCATAATTTTACAAGATTTGGTATTTGTAATTGAACAGCAACCTTTTCATGGATTACTTTGTGAATAATGACAAGAATAAAAAAGACAGTAAGTTGACTCACTAGTATTGCACTTATTCAGGAAATGTAAACCGGCATTACAGGTTTAATGAAAACACCACCAGTACCCTAAAAAAAATAAATAAAGATAAGAGATTTTCCCATTATTTTTAGAGGTTAGTTTTCTGTCCTTTTGAAAAATTAAGCTCAAAATATTCACGATCAGCTCTGGCACATATTGATCAAACAATGACTTTGTTATTTGCCCTTCTGCCAACCAGGAATTTTGTGTTTGTGTGTGTGTGTGTGCTTCCCTGCTTTTTTTTCCTGCTTTCATTGGCTCATTATTGAGGGCATATGCTGCAGTTTAGGAAACTCCTTTAAATAAAGAAAAAAAAAAAAACAAAACAGAAAGGTAAATTCCTTGCTTCCACATCTGGTTTCTTTGGTGGTCAATAAGTAGGTACTTTGTTCTGTTAATAGTGATCTTAAATATTGAGTCCCCTTCTGCACAGTTTTGAGCTAAGGTAAATGAAGAAAATGATAAAGGATAAGAGAAGAAAATCAAAAAGCAACTGAAACATGCAGGATCTGTGTATTCAGAAAAAAAGTAGTTTTCTGTTATGTAAATAAAAAGCACTGAAGTATGAAAAAAAATTACCTTTTGTATCTCGCAATAAAATAACTTTTAAATCTAACCCCTGCATTACAATGTGTTAGCGATGCAGCATGTTGTTTCTGTGACTTCGAAGACACTTTTACCCCTAATCGTTGATATCATCAGTGCTCCTCTCCAAAAAAATTCCTCATATACAGTACAACAAAGAACAGTGTGTGCCCATGGCCTAAGCTTAACAAAGTGCATTGAGAAAGACGGCTTCCTGGGCAGAAAATCACATCAATAACACAGTGGGAAGTGGCACCAACAGAAGGTAAACATGGGTCAGTCAGAGAAAGCTTAGTAGGTGGTGGGGCACAGCTCCTCAAATACAATGAAGGGAATGACATCAGAGAGATTCATCTTTCTTGTGCTTGAATTCTCAGTTATTAACTAAGGCATAACATCATATGGGACAACAAAGGCACAGAATCAGGCAGTTTTTGGCTGCATCACAGATGGCGCTTAAATGGCGATTTCACTGCTGCTGAGAGAATGGCTGTAGCAATTGTATTATATGAACCATTCAGCAAAAGGTAAAAAAAAAAAAAAAGAGAATAAAAAAAGTGACGCATAAATGTTCTGGTTAAGTAAATATTATTCAGACATGTAAGCCACTAGGCTTACCCAGTTCTCTGTCATTATTTATTAGGTATATGTGAATGGTGTATGAGAGTTTCAAATTCCCAAGCATAATTTTTCTGTCAAGGGCTGGCAAAAAAATAATAAAAAATATCTTCTCCATGTATGTAGCTGCTATATTTTATAGCTGAACAGGAAGTCATTTGTTTTGTATTTTAGCTAGATTTAGCAAGAGATGAGTTTTCTTTACAAAACAGGCTTTTCTTCTCCATGTTGCATTAAAGTGTATTCATCTCTAACCCATTTTATCATTAACCTTTTTCTGAATAGGGAAATTTTTAGGGAATTTGGACAAATTTAAATACCATTCATATCAAACAAGAAGATGAATTTTACAAAATATTTTTATAATGGAGAGTGTTTATTTATGGAACAATTCACAGATTTGTAACTTTTTTGATTACTGGTTTATATTTTATTGCAATTGTAATTTTGCTCATAAAATTTAGATGAGGTTTCTGTACATGAAACTTTCTCTGCTTTTAAAAGCTAAAACTTATAATGGTTTTGTAAATACCATGGGTGCTTTACTGAAGCGGTCTCTAAACTTTTTTGATTGTGCAAACCTGCCAGTAAAAAAGTTTTGAGTATACATCCCCAATATATGTGTTTCTATGGTTTTATTTATAATTTATATACATGTTCTACTGTATTATTATGTACATTATAAAACATACATAAAGGTAGACATTAAAAAAGAATGAAACAAAGACAAGAAAATCCTACTTCTAAATTATTTTTAATATATATTTTATTTAATAATGACAAAAAAAAGAAAATTCTTCCTGCACCCCAATAAATTGCCATGCACTCCATTGGGCGCACACACCCCACTTCAGAGACCACTGCTTTGCTGAACAGTTTGCTATTTAATAATTATCAGCTTTAAAAATCTAAACTCACTGATGAAGGAATATCTTAGAACAAAATATGTAAAAATCCCATAAATTTCACCCACACTTAGGCATTTTTCCTATTTTTGAAATAATAATTTAGTGAAACTTCCTGCAGAACCTACTTGACTTCCCAATGGAACTTTCATTCAAGTTATATATCCATAATTGCAAAAGGTTATGATTTTACAGGAACAGAAGAATAATATGGAAGGAATGGGGAAGTACATGGAAAGTGTATGTTACTTAACTTTCAGCTTTGTTATATTTCCAGTAATGTAGTAAAAAGAGAAGTTAGAGTAGATTTCCTGATCTGGATTGTAAATCTGAAATTAGGCCACCCGCATAAGAAATCTTAACTATTATCAGTCACCCTTTTGCTCAGACAAACCACTCTCCCAAATGTCTTCACTTACCAGAATACACTAGTTTGATTATCCCAAAAAAGTCCAGGAAATTAACAAATTTACTTTATATGGATTTTCATATGATCACAACCCAGGCCTGGGACTAGACACCTAAAATGTATAATGAAGCAGACATACAGGTAGAAATCTACTTCTAATGATTTTCATGGAGGCTGTTATCTACTGTAGCCTTTGACAAGTGAAAAAAGACCATTATTCTGTGTGCTTGAAAAAGACTCGCATTTATCAAGTCATCATAAAAAATAAGGATACAGTCTTGTTTGGACTTACATTTATCTTGTGTCTCTATTAGCTGTGTGTGACTAACATTTGAATAAACAAAACAAATTATTCCATATAGAGAGCGTGCAATGAGGAACCTCTGCTAACAAAGCTCCTTGTTGAATACATGGGCTTCTGAGAACCGAGACTTCTGTGATTCACATCCATTAAGGTGTATACTATTATGCTCTGGGAAGATGTTATTATGCTGATTATTCTTTTTTCGTATTAAAGCCACTTAAAAAAAAAAAGAAGGAAAGAACAAAAACTGTTGGGTGAGAGAAAGCATTTAAACAACTAATAGGAGTGGATGAATTAGGGAAACTATGTTGTTTATATAGTCAATGGGAATTTCCTAGAGTGGTTTGGAACACCTAAAGGTTGTGAATTAATGTCTGGATTATCCATCAAATAAAGAGTTTAATTAAGACACCTACTCTGATATTGTTATCTCACATTACCCTGTTCCTCTTTTAGGTTAGCAGTGATGAGTAGCTTTATAAAACCATTGATTTCTCATTTCTAAATAGCAGGTTGCCTTGAATATTTCATGATTCATGGATGTTGAGAAAAGTCAGCCAAGGGTGAGGAGGATCTGGGATTAAAAATAACGTTTGAGGAAGGTTACTACAGCTAAAATGGTAATTAAGATGGTAATAACTTTCCTGCAGATATCTTGTTCTTGGTATATCCTCTGAGAGCTTTATCAGTATTCCTTTGCTGGTCCTTATATTTCCATGCCATCACATCCAGAGGATCATTCAAAACTGTTTTGATTTAGAAGGATTTTTTTTTTATATATTTATCTATTGTTTGGGGAAGTATTTCACTTGTGAAAAAATTGCATTTTGCTGATCTTAGTAGTAATGAATTCTACAAAGTTGAAAAAAAACCCAAGAGGAAAGCTTTCATCCAACTCAGCTTCAGTAGTGCAATAAAGGATGAGTATTCAAACATACCAATGTCTGTAATTTTTACTTGAAATGTCTATGTCAACAACACTTAGGGTATGGTGACTTAGCAAGGCATGAAATGGAGACGTGAAACTGTCATCTTCATGAGGTTCTGCATAAACTGCAATCAATCAACAATAATAGGTCAAAGCTACAGCATATTCCCTTCGTCTATGCAAAGCTATACTCCTGTTGCTGCCACCTTAAACCTCTTCTCCACCTACGGATTTATTTTATTCCTATGTTGCATCTACTCATTGCCATTGTTTGAGTTCTGCAGAATGGAGACAGCTTTTTTTTTTGCTACAAGCCTGAATGCAACCCCGAGGACTGAATAGGGCCACTGGCTTTTCTTGTGATATAAGCAAAAAAGAATCAAAAACACAGCACGTTTTCTCAACCTAAGCTACAAGTTTCCGTAACCATAACCTGCACACATAGGTAGGGATGTTTTATAATCTAATGATTTTACAGAACTGAGAGATGACTGTGGGAAACCCAGCTGCCACCGCCTGTTTCCACGCAGAAACACTGACACTATTAATAGCATGATTACATTTCTGTCTTCTCAGGGAAGAGCATGGTATCAGTAGTATGTAAGGGAAATACAATGGGAAATATAGCAACAAAGTTTCTTTTTCTTTGTGGTTGTGAATGCATTAAACTTCGAGAACTCTGTGAGCTTAGGGACAATATAATTGCCTTCCTTCAAGGCCTGCACCATGAACAATTCACTTCTTGCACTTTTTGTTGGCTTGGGAAGTCCTTCTGTATTGCAAAGTTTTAGCACTCCCAAGAACACAGTGTCTCTATGACAATAACCAAGAAGAAAGGGATGCCTGCATTAAGTCCTGTCTGCCCCACTTTTTCACATTCTGTAAAGGCGTAGGTCTGCTACCTGTTGCAGATTTGTAAGGGTTTCTACTTGTAGTGGCTTTTTTGCTTGTCTTGTTGGTCACTTAAAGATCACATCTGGGTAGCACTGATATGAAACACTACCTCCAAAATGGTTTCATTTTTTGCTAGTGATTTCTGCAAGTGTCTGGAACAGTACATAGATACCTAGGGTTTTTATATTTTACCACAGCATGCATTTCACATTAAAAGGGTGATAACTGAAGTCCTTATTTTCCTTGGCCATTCACTTAAGAACTTAAAACTCAACAGGCACTGTGTGGTTTAATGTTAAGTGTAATGAATACAGATGGGGTGATGTTTTTACTTCATTCTGTAATAAGCTCTCTTACCAGGTATGTGTCAAGAATAGACTAGACCAGTGAACACCAACATGCAGACAGTTAAAGTGAAGCTGAGCTGAATCCTGCTTGTCAGGGGAGCCATACAAGTTCATACCAAAGCAGAGAAAAGTCACATTGGTTCCATAAAGTGCTATTAAGTAAAATAATATCTTAGTTCTATTAGGTGAAAGATATGGCTTTATGGACTAACTAGTAACTCTGTCCAAAAATAAGGCTGACTAAGGAAAAAGGTGTTCATAGGTTTTTTACTTAGAGGGATCAGAAATGAAGAAAAGCATAAGAAAGTGGGCCAGATAAGTGTAAGCCACTTGGAGAAACTGGTGAGGTTTTTATTTTTAATTTTTTTTCTCTCTTTCCCACTCCATCCTGAAAATTTATTTATAATGAGATTGCTCGGACAATTTCTTAAAAAAAGTATGTTTACTTAGGGGGTTTGAAAAAACATTAAGAAAAAAAAAGGTATTTTAAACTAGCAAATACCCATTTTAGTCTAATCTAAGCTCTTGCTTTGCTACAAAGCTTTCCTCTTAATTTGTGGGAAAACGTAACAGAGTCTGCTAATTATTGAGAATAATTGAATCTAAATCTCACTGCAAATAGTTGTATAAGGATAAGACAGCACTGAACAAAGAGGTGATCGAATGAAGAGGTGGCAAAATTGGAGATGCAACTACTTCCACATGGAATAATAAGGAAAAATAATGCTAACAATTTATGCACGATAGAAGACTCTAAGTTTTAATTACAGATGAGAAATGAGTTCTGTAAGTCATTGCAGATCTTTGATACACTGACAGCAGTGGTCACAAAAAAAGATTGTAGAAGTGTATGCAGAAGAATGGCAAGTGTGATTAGCTATTTTAAGAAAGACTAAACAAATTAGGACTTTGTTCAGGCAAGAACAACTGAAGAAAGGAAGCAATGCATTAATGGCTGCTTTAAAAAAAAAACCACAACAGTCTTTTTTCATTGGATGCAGAATTGTGTTCTAGAACTCCTTACCACAAATGATGCAAGGGACATTAAGTACAGGTAGGTAGAGGTAGAGCAAGATGAGTAGATAGGTCCACTCATCTGTCCATTAAAATAGTGTGATCCATACAAGATATCCAGTAAATTATTTTAATCTGCTGCATGTCAGAGGCTGAAAGGGATGATTCCAAGGGAGGAATCATCCTATTGCTTTTTTGTCTCTCAATTTTCTGTTTGTTTGGTTGGTGGCTTTTTTTGTATTGCAATTCTTTCATTAAGTGTCTGTTACTGACCACAGACATCAGAGATATGATGAGTGGCTAAGTGGATCCTTGCTCTTTCCCAGCATGTCTGTTCTTATTGCGATTTTTGTGCATTTAATTTTGGATTTCTAAACATTTACAAAGCTCACAAATTATTGCTGGTTTACCATCTTGTAAATGTAATGTTGTACAGAATGTTACAGATCCAGCTGGGGGAGAAGTAGTTTATACAGACTAGTGTATTTTAATATTACACTTTCAATGTGGACTTATCATAGCTCATCCTAGTTAGTCTGTGGAATCTGAAACATGGTTTGACTCTGTGCTGTTAACATTTCAAATTTAGTGTTGGGGAAATGTCGAAACTACTTTTGTCTTTAAGTGCACAACGCACTTGCTTCCGAGCCTTAGCATCCCAGAAATATCACCCTCTTCAATAGTGGTTCTTTGAAATTTCAAAGAATGTAATTTTTAAAATGCTAATGCACTAATATTGTAGCTTTTCGGGAACTGCTTTCTTTTTAAAGTGATATTTCAGGACCTCCTACAGTATTTTACTGCAGTAGGTTGCACAGTAAGACTGTGAAAGAAGGAGGGGAGTACCCTTTAGAGAGATAACATTTCACTAATGAGAAAAATAAAACAATATCTTTTCCCAAAAAATTTTACCACAGGTGCATTTTCTGTAAAAGGATATACACTTTCAAATTAAAAACATACAATTTTCTTGCATCCATAAAATTATACTTGTTAGTCTTGGCATTTATAATTTAAAAGAAAATATGCTTCTCAGAAATACTGTAGAATAGTAGTGGTTCTGGAAAAAGTAAAACACCAAGGGAACTTTCAACTTAATACATATTGACACCTCATGACATTTTAGTCAGTACTACTTATTCAAGGAGGTAAGGAGATTTTTAAAAGACCATTTAGCAAAAATCAGTCTGGTGGTGCATTTATAAACACAGTACATTATAACTGTCTGACAGAAAGATGGAAATAATATCCTATTTGCCGTCAAACCTGCTCCAAGAAACAGGAAAGGAACAATTCTGTCTGGGCATGGCCTGTTTAAATTTGACAAATTCTCAGAGCTCATCAGGTTGTCAAATGACATTGAGAAAGAACAGATATCCGTGCTCTGTACCCCTCCTTTGCTTTCTTGGTTCCTTAACATATTGGACCTTTTCCACCAGTCAATTACACTGCAAAACGTTGTTGTTGGCAGCGTTCTCAAAGGGAAGGATTAAACAATTTGCGTTCAGAAGCACTGTAAAAATCATACTTCCATGAAGTACTGTGCCTTTCAATATTCAGGGTGCTCAGAGATCACTGGTGATTGAGCTCAAACATTTCATTCATTAATAAGTGCATATGTAGTCAGAGTTAACTGGATAGACATCTGTTGCAGCATCAATTTGCATTTCTTTACTCAGATGAAATAATTCAGGGGAAATAAAACTAATGCTTGTTGGGATCTAAGAGTTCAAATAACTACATCTGGGCTCTGTCTTCTCTTTATAGGCTAAGTTTATCTAACGTGTCATTTTTTTACTTTCTATACTTTTCCTCATGCGCTTTGATTGCCATGGAGATGACAAAACTATCAGCTGGAATGAAGAACTAGCATTAACATTTCACCAGGTATTGAATTACTAGATAGTAAATAAAAATGCATTTTTATTTCAGCAAAACAGTGGCATTTAGGGAAATACCCAATGTTCATGTGTTGTTTATTTCTTCAATTCCTTTTTCCTGGAAGATAAGATGTATTTTATCAGTTCATTTTAATTTGTTTTGTAGGAATCCTCTTCTTACTGCTTTCACAGAAATAAAAAAAAAATAAAAAAAAAAAATATCCCTTGAAAACAGATTCGGAGTTGAGACAAATGTTGCAAAAGATTTTTAAGTAAAAGAGGTTTTTTTTTTAGATTTTCGGAAACTAGAAGTAGCAGCTCCATGTACTGGCATTAGAAATATCAGGTATTAAGAGCTACAATTCCACAGACGTTGTCACACAGCTGATTTTATGCCTTGTGTTAATCATGTATTTTACAACAGTAATTTCCATAACTCTTATTCAGAATCACCTTCAAAGTTTCTGTTCATGATTTTTAATTATGAGGAATGAAAGACACAAAAGAACTTAAGTCAGAGTTGAAACCTGGGAGGAGCGGTATGTTTGGAGCAGACTTTCAAGGGACAGACAGTCTCCTCTGGTTATGCCTAGAATTCCTCTTCCAGCAGTGGACTGATTATGCCCTGCTGAATAAAAAGTGTCTCTTTTTATTATCAGGTCCATGAGAAGCAGCCACAGCATTTCAAAGCTAGGGGGCAAAAAAAATGAAAAAAAAGGAGAGAAAATAGGAATTGACTATGTAGCCTTAACTTCCAATATTTTCCTTGCTTTTTCTTCTCTTTCATCATTCTTTTCATAATTAGGTTATTTGGATTTATTTTCTGGATTTTTTTAAGGAATAAATTATAAGGGGTAATGCAATAGCTGCCAACAATTGAAAATCCAGGTTATAATACCATAGTGTCTAGAATGGTAACATCAAATGAATCACATCTCCATTTTGCCCTGATAATATAAAAAACGAGTCCATGTCCTAAAAGAAGCTTTGAAAACTAAGAACAAGACAAATAAGAAAATAGAGGAAGGATGTAAAAGCGGTCACTGAAATTACTTCTATGCTGAGTAGCACAAACTTTATAGGTAATGGCATCCTTTGAGTAATTGAAGTATTGCTTTTTATTTATCTATATTGGGTTGGGGATTTTTTTGCTTTTGTCTGGTTGGTTGGGTTGGGTTTTGTTTGTTTTCCTTAAAAGACATCTTTTTGAACTGCTAGTCCATTGATTTTCAGAACTATTTTCTGGATGGTGAGTCTGAGATGATTCAGCATCTCTCTTCAGAAGTTTGATGTAGCAGCTTCTGCTAAAATTTTCTAATGTATGATAGAGGATAAAGAAGATAAATGGGGAGGGGTTTGGTAAGACATTATTGGCACAAGTTTTTCACCATAATTTGTAGATTACTGCTAACTTTTGCCTTAAATAACTGAGAAGGGCAAAGTTTTGAAATGTGGCACTTTTTTTTTTTAATCAGAGCAGCTCATATAATTATAAAAAATACAGTACTTCTTGGCCAAATAACCCCTTGTTCAGGGAATCAGACAAATACAATAGGCAATGGAACAAAAAAGATAATGGAATTTCAAGCACTAATGGATAGTCAGAGACCATATTTTGTACTTGGCTGCAGAATGTTATTCCAATAAATCAGGATCAATGCCCAATGGGATGTGATCTCCATTTAAAATAATTTTTCTAATGGCATGCCTGTGCTATTACACTGAACATGCTGCCTTTCTAAGTAATGTTGGCCTGAAGACCTGTAGTTGCAAATGTTGAAAAGCAGTAGGAAGGCTAGATGGTAATCAATGCTACAGAGCAGTTAGGTTTGTGAGATGGATTTCTCTTTTTAATTTGCCCAGCAATTTGATTCTGCTCCTTCAGGTTTTAGTAATTTTTATTCTAGTTCCACCACGTACTAAAGGGTTGTTTCCTCTGGCCAGTTTTAGGACATAGCTGAAAATATTAAGTCAAATTAACTCCCGAGGAAGCTCCATTAATTTCAAGACAAGTCAGTTTTTCTTATGAAGATTATTTTAACATCAATTAACAGAACTGAAATATTTCCATACTTAAAGGTGATGTTGCCTTTGAAAAATTGTCTGAATGCAAAGAAGAATCATTATATATTTGGAAGAAGAAACACTTACTCAAAGCTGCCACTAAAGCTGTAGTTCTATGGAATAAAATCTGACAATAGAAATAATTAAATAATAAAATATGTTTAATCTTTTCATCTTCAGCATTATCTATGAATTCATATTTTAAGTGCCTCTCTGGAGAAAGTATCATAATAGTTTTATAATGGTTCCACTGGCAACCTTTCTCTGTCTTTTTAATAATAACAATGACCGAAGTTAAGTATAAGAACTGCTATAGAGATTCTGTAGAATGTAATCAGGTTTGACAAAAAACTCTATTGCTTTACTGTAGAAAATGAAACTATAGAAATGATGGTTTCAGCATGATCGTGACATGGAGCTTTATACCTCTATCTCACCCCAAATAAAAATCTGTCAAATATTTTTCTACGTCTGGGAGAGCCTCAGACACAGATGAAAGTAAGCTGGCTAAGCCTCATACAGCTTAGACTTAAATGATTATTGTGGGATGTGGAAAGCAACAGGAGGCTTTGGATGAGGTTATAGCATCTCCTTTGCTTTGCGTGTATGTGCCTGGTTTTTGTTCATAAAGTTCTCAACATAGGGATCTGATTAGGTTTGCAGTTGCTTCTAGACGATCAAACAGTACAATAGTACTAAGCCTTCTTGCTCCACCTGCATCTAGTTAAGAGCTTGTGCGATTTCCTTTCTAAGCAGAGTCCTCCTCTGGTGACTTATGATTTTATTACATTCATGGTGGAGCTGAACAAAAATTAAGACACCTTGAATGGTTGCTGAGGATATAAGTGACAGAATACAGCTGCCCATTTGATAGAAAGGAAGAATTTACAGTGAGCGGAATGATGTTTGCTTGTAGGGATGCATATTGATGGCCATTTGGCTTCTTTGTGGAATTCTGAGGTCCTCTTTGACTCAGAAAATATCCAGGTAACCTGGTAATGATCCATATGGGACATATTCTCTCACAGTTCAGTGTGCAACCAAGATGACAGACAGAAGTATAGTCTGGAGTTCAAGAATATTTGTCCCTAGATTTCCCCTAAATAATCTGAATTTGTTCTTTTTAGTTTTGCAGTAATAAGGGTTTCGATATATATTAATAATCTAAAGCACTCGTACCGATTTCAGCTGGGATATTTTTTTTTCCTAGGAGCTTCTATGGACCCATGTTTTGGTTTTGTGACAAAAACTGCTGATAACACAGAGATGTTTTAGAAGTCACTGAGCAGTGTTTACACAATATCAAGGCCTTTTCTGCCTCTCACCCCACCCCATCAGCAAGCAGGCTGGGGATGCACAAGGAACTGACAGGGGACACAACTGGCACAGCTGACTCCAACTGACCAAAGGGATATTTCATACCATATGATGTCATG
The DNA here is from genome assembly GCA_009867235.2 of Psittacus erithacus. Taxonomy (NCBI): domain Eukaryota; kingdom Metazoa; phylum Chordata; class Aves; order Psittaciformes; family Psittacidae; genus Psittacus; species Psittacus erithacus. The sequence goes on along the minus strand of WYDI02033178.1, from coordinate 2,340 downwards.
CTCAGTAATAAAAGCTGCAGAGAAGAAGGGAAGGAGGTGTGGGGGTAGGGGGTTGTGAGTGTGTTTGAAATTATGGCATTTATCTTCCCAAGTAAAACATTACTGTGATGGAGCCCTGCTGTCCTTGAGATGACTGAACACCTGCTTGACCATGGGAAGTGGTGAATGAATTCCTTCTTTTGCATTGCTTGTGCACATGGCTTTTGCTTTACCTAGTAAACTGTCTTTATCTCAACCCATGAGTTTTCTCACTTTTATCCTTCCTTTTCTCTTCAGATCTCACCTGTGGGAGCCAGTGAGTGGCTGAGAAGGGCTGGGCTGTCACCTGGGCTTAAACCATGATAACACCCTATGTATGATAGTAAATATGTCACTTCTCTGGCTTCTAAAGTATATTAACATTGTCATTTTTTTAGTAACTCATACACAACCAAATAAAATACTGATAGTAAATGTAGCAGAATACAATAAGGTAGCTTATTTGTAATTTCATTTGCATTTATCTCTGAGTAAAAGTATGATGCCTTCCTCTAGTTACCTCTGTATATGTTTAAGATTGGAAAATTATACATTTCTTATTAATACATATACTGATATCAACAAATACCTATCTGATATTAACAGATGAATCTATCTTTGAGTGAGGAGATAAAAGGGGATAAAAGAGGACAAGAGGATAAAAGGGCAGAGGTAGGTCCACCAAATGGTCCAAAGCACTCGAATTAGGCAAATCTTCCCCTAATATTGTGAATTTTACATTATATAATTGCAGGCTTAAGAAAATAGATGATCCTTAATGTAAAGTTGATTGAATTCAGAAATGTGCCTTAGGAGACCTCCCTAGACACTTGCATATAGAATAGTACTTCTTTTATGCTAATTCTCTATACTAACTTTGACTTTATTTCTCATGTTGCCCAGTCTTAGAAAAGCAATGTGCACTTTTGTGTAGTCTCAAGTCCAGTGACACTGGTATGCCACAGTGGACTGTGATTTTGGATCACCTTTGGCTAAGGATTAGGTAAAATATAAACCTGAGATTTTCCTCACTATCATTTTAATCATTTGATCCCTGTATTATAGCTAAACTGTGGATCTATCTAATCCTTTGTCTATTTCTAAAAGATAAAGTCTGTTCAAACTGCAGGCTTGGAGCATCCCTGTACCTGCAGCTTGCTATGCACCCATCAAATTAGGTTCTTTTTGGAAGTTACATTATCCCAAATGCTTACTCTATGTCAGCCTTCATTATATCGGAGCCAAGTATGGATCATTCGTGCTCAGGCTAATTCAGCAATGAAACTGCTGGCACATAGAGAAATTTCAAGCACCTGGAAATATTCAAAGTGAGGGCAACCTGAACCTTATATATCAGTATTCTTTTGAATATGGCCTTAGATAATTTGTATTTACTTTTTTTTCACAATTTCAATACAATCTTAATCCCATCACGTTTTGAGTTGTTTGCTTCAGTTCTGTACTCTTCTCATTAACTCATTAACTCATGATGTTAAGATTGCCCCGAGATGATATAATTTCTTTTTTTTAATAGATTATTTAAGACTCTTCAGAGTCTTATTTTTTATTTTAATTGACAATTTCATGCAGTAAGCTAAATCAAACTTTTCTGCTTAAAAGAGCATAAAATTTGGATCATTCTGCCATTCTTCCACTGGTTATCAGATATGCAGCCAATAAGTCAGTTTGAGTATGCTACCTTAGCACTGAAAATTAGTAGTTGGGATAAAAAAAAAAAATAATCATTGAAAGGATTTGTGAGTACTGCTTTTGGTAACAAAATACTTTTGGACACATCCAGGAAGTTTTGACTAAGTAAGCAGCAATATAATGATGTGGTCTTTATAGGAAGTACCAGAACCTTGCCACTCAAACCAGCAATGAATGCAGTAGGCTTGTTTGTTTGTTTGGTTGTTGGTTTTTTTTTTGCTTTGTTGTTGTTTCCTGAAGATAACAGACACCTGAGAGATGGCTGCTGAATTATTTGCTTAAAAGAATAGCAATCATCTTGTGTCAGGCTCCTTGTCCTTTTGCAGCAAGAAATATGGGCGTTTGCGTATTGCTACTTACACAGAGGGTTTTCATTTTGTTGTATAGAAGATGGCTTTGTGTTCATAATTTCTTGGCTAGTGTCGCGGTTTAAGCTTAGTCATAAATTAGAAAAGCAAGTAGCCTGCTTGTTCACCCCCCACAACCTGTTCATCTCCCCCCCCTCCCCACTCCTGGAGGGATGGGGAAGAGAATCGAAAAAATGTAACTCCCACGGGTTGAGATAAGAACAGTCCAGTAACTAAGGTATAACACAAACCACTGCTGCTACCA
>WYDI02033177.1:31734-67445 GCA_009867235.2 Psittacus erithacus | reverse complement strand
GTTATGGAATGATTCAGCAGTCCCTCAGGGTTATATTTTCATATAGCTTCTATCAATACTGTGCAAAGCCCCCACAGTCTATAACACTCAGTTCCAACAATGCTGAGAACCCTGATATTGTGGGTAGAAAGACAATTTTATTGAACTTCTGTCAGAGACAATATAGAATTGTGAATACAAAAAGTGTAAAGATCTGATCTGTGGGATACAGTGGAAGAAAACAACCTCTCAGAGGCTGGATCTCTTTGATAAGATGTGACTATATCCCTGCAAAGACTTTGAAGCCTTTAAAAGGTATAGACAATCTAAATTCAGGAAAGAAATGCCTAACAGTCTGAAAAAAAAAAAAAAGAAGGTAAAGAGTTACTTGGGGGAAAGGAATGGAGGTTAGAATAGCAGCAAAACAGTGATGTAATGAAAAGGCAGGTTTTGTCATGTGTGTGCTAAGCTATTCAGCCTGTTGTGCAGGCAGACATCGTAAAAAACAAACATGGGTTTACTAAATACGAAGCAAAATCTTACCTAGATCAGTAATACACTGTACATTGTATTCAAAACCCTATTTAGCAGCAAGTCATTATATTTGAAAACATATTTAACAGCAAGCTATCTGGAGTGTAAAGGAAAGCACAGATGAAGAGATTGCCCAGACGGTCAAATGTGGAACATCCATACCCAAGGGCGCATGCTTACCGATAGGAATCTGTGAACTCTGTATGTGCCGTGCACTAAAACTCTTTAACTGTTTCCCAGCAGGGCTGGAATACCTGTGTGGAAGAAAGGCAAGATGTCGCTACCATAAGAGAAATTATTTGGATTCTAACAGAATAAGCTTTGTTGCATAGGATTAAATGTGTGCTGTACAGTATCTACAAAAAGGTGAGCATTTTCCAGGACTGAAACCTGGATACTACATGAGAGGGTAGGCAGCTGTAGATAAAAAAGCAGTGTTTGCCTTTACCAAAGGGAGGCTGGCAAATTAGGAAACCTATAGGTGTTCGCATCACATCTAGTCCATGTTTTAATTCACAGGTTGCAAAATACCTTATAGCTTGTGGTCCCAACCTGTTACAGGGCTTGAAATAGTCTATTGTAATTATTTTTGAAGCCTGTAGGGTGAAAGGGCTGCTAATACGTGAGGGGTAATTTTTTCCTGATGAATTTTATGGATTGCAGAGGGAGGGAAATTGATTTTTCTGCCGAATTAAGTATTGATTTAGAAGTAGCTTTCTGTGCTACCTAGTTTGGGGTCACAGGGTACTATTTCAGTGGATTTTGTAGATTGCTTGCTGTGTTTTCCTATTTCAATAAAATCTTTTGGCATGGATGCAGGTTTCACTTTCATTACAATTGGTTGGACACCAGCAAGTGGTTCAGTGATCACGGAAGTTCATGAACACCATAACCTTTCTGAACAGCCTCACAAAACAGTGCAGCACTGTGTAAAAAATCTTATAGAAAAACCTGAATACACCACTAGAGAAAACTGAACTGCCTAAGCAGAAAGCAGGGTGACAGCAGTTACTATGGCATTTGGTACATAGGCTCACTACTTTGTTGTCTAGACTGCATATTTAGACATTTACAAGTGTCATAAAATCTAACTTTTGGGCTTGTACCTTACTCTGTGCAGAGATCTGGTGGGTACTACATACTGTAGTATACTATATAGGGGACATTATATGGGCTGGTATCAGACCCAGTGCAGACTGTTCGAGGTTACTGGGTATCCTGCATCACTCACCATTCAACAGTCACTCCCTCTCTGTACTGTTGATTCCTTTTCAGTTTACATCTCCTTCCATTTCCTCAGACAGTGTTTCGGTATTTTTTACACTTTGTATTTTGGACATTAAGACATTTAATTTTTACTTTTTCCTGCACTGACCTCATGTCATTCATTAGTGGGCAGTGTGATCATCAGGACTTGAAGGGTTTGCAGTGAGAGAAGGTAGATGTCAAACATGAATTTCTCCCAAAGTGCTTCCATACAAAAAGGCCAAACTTTGTAAATTTTCTTTCCATTTTTGCTTTGTTGTCTGGGCTCAGCTGTGAGACAGCTGTGAGGAGACAAGAGTCTCTGCAAATGCATCTGCACAGATCAGGTCATGGTGATCTATTTTTTTAATTTGATCCCTTTGGAATAGAAGCTGCAAGTGAATAAAAATATTCCTACACATAGTGGCAAGGGGTGCTTTCAGGTGTCTCTTTTGCTTGCTAATCTATCAGTTGTTTGAAAACAAAAGTGTAGTGAAAATGTAAGTTTCTGGAGTAGAAAAAGTAGGCTGTGATTGTTTCTGGAGGTGCCTTCATATTACATGCAGGAAGCCTTTAGAGCCTGATAAGAAAATAAATATAGTTGAGTAAGAGCCAACCACACCCACAGAGGACTATAAGTATTTTCCTGACCATATAGCCTAAATAGTTGACCAGAATTCCTGCTTTGAATGGTGTTTGCAAATTCTATGGAAAATCAAAGTGAAAATGGGAAGGCTAGAGAAAACAAAGGCTCTATCCCCGTGGGACCATATCTATATGAACAGCTGAATAGGAAGGGTACACACTCATGGTTGCTTTATACATAGCTGCATAGTAGAAGAAGCCATTTCATTTAAAGACTAAGAAACAATTTCATCTTGGGTAAACATTTTTTAGCCAATGAGCAGAATAACTCCAAAGTGTTTTGTTTATGAAGATTGTTACAATCTGCAGTAAAAAATAGACGTTCAACTGATTTTAAAAACTCATGGATATGGGCACATACAAATAATCACACCTTCAAATCTTATGTGCATGTACACATGTACACATATACACTAAGGTTTTTCAAGTTTCAGGGAAGAATGATAGAAACTTTCTTTTCTACTAGTAGAGCTAGAGGAATCAAAAAGAACTTCCCTGTGGCTTATCTTTTTAATAGCTTCTACAAAATTATGTAGGAATTATCATATTTTTAATTAATATGCAGCTATTAAACAGATCAAAATGGGAATGCTTTTGCCATCAGCTTATGTGTAGCAGAGCCTAAAAATTCCTTTTTTTGCATTCTGCGTCAAAGAGGAAATTGGAATAAAATTTCCCCGAGCAACTGATAGTTCTGGTATCCATCTGATTTGGTAACATAACATTTGCAAGCTTAGCTGTTTAAATTTAACGCTATCAGGTATAGCTTCTGCTATTTGTCCTTAATAAATGTGTTTTGATGGTTTTGTTTCTCTAGGAAAGTTGGGAATGTTGTAGCGTGTACAAACAAGTCTACAGTCAAAATTCTACCCCAATGGGTATTTTTGGTTGTCAGGCTGTGCTTCAGAAAATGCTGAATTTTTTCTAAAATAGAAAGGCAGTGAAGACCAATTCATTAAGAACAACAGCCATAGGAGGTATGTGATTTGTTTTGAGAGTCATTTAGGCTTAAAATGCATACTGTAATAAAAATTCAGGGAAATAATAGAAAGTCTACATGGACAGCTCATTTAAAGGCTGTGATGGTTTTATGTTTCAGATTAAGGTAATATGCATCTAAAGTGTAGTATCCTGAGAAAATTGCTTTTTTATTCACTTTAGATTAAGCTTCTTTCAACTTTTAACATGTTTTTAATGAGTGTTGAGCTATAACTGAAATGAATCAGTTTGTAACTCAAGGCTACACATGGCTTACTTGATGGAATTCAGAGTGGGATTCCCTAAAATAGCAGAATCTGAAGGGATAAATGCCAAGAGTAAACTTTCTTATCTCTTCTGGTTTCTGGGAACATAGTTATTACAGTGTCTATGGCCCATGGTTCAGTTCTTTACAAAGTACTGACTTTACTAATACTAATCAACTTGCAAATATTAATGCAAGTGTATAATGTAGCGATATCCAAGTCACAAAGTGCTATTTTTAATTGAAAGAATTGAAAAGAATTTTAATACTGCCAATAAATACTCCCCCAAATTCTGATGGAATTTATATGTACATAAGAGTTTATGAGTGTTTCCTTAAATCTCTGCATATAATATTGCCAGCAAGGAAAGAAAACAACACTGTATGTCTCGTCTGACACATGCAGCTGCCTGCCATGTTTCAACTGAAAACACAACTACTACCGCCATATAAAATTGAAACACATTTAATTCATTACATCAGTACAACAAATAACTGAGAAATTTGCAAAATACATCATTGTTCTGTGAAGAAGAGAAATATATTTTAGGTAATAATTGTTATGAATTAATCACTTAGCTTTAATGCTAAGTATGATCTTGTGATGCGGCATATAAATATGAGCTTCAGTCAATAAACGGGCTTGTGAAGGGATTCAGCTCTTGTTCCTGGGGAATCACAAGAAGTCTTTGTTTTAACCCCCACTTCTCAATATAAGGAGCAGTTAAGTTCATGCTAACGTATATCAGAAGCACAGAATTGAGCAGTGGCACTGCACCTTCTACAAACTTGTCACCAGTATATCTTGCAGAAGTCTCATGCTTTTCAGGCCTCTGGGAATAATAAGTCAAAGGCTTCTGGCACCATATAAAGCACAGAAGATATATGCATGTATATGTGCGTGTGTGTGTGTAGGTGCATACATATAAAATGGAGAACTTTACTGACAAGATTTATATTCAAATGTATGCTAAAATATTATATAAGGTCTACTGGGTGTTTGTGACATTAGGAATTCTGCAATATTTCCCTTCTTAATTCCCCCAGTTTCTTCCTGCTTATTCAGAATTGTGAGGAAGTTTCAGTACACCTAATATTTCAGGGATTCCTGGCAAGCATGTAGAGATTAATTACATATAACACAGATCAAATTGTTAATTGTTAAAAGCCCAGTCATGCCTTGTTGCTTCTGTGCTGTCAGACTGAACAGGTCTGTCTTAATAACTTGAAAGGCTAAGAGAGAGAGAATCAGCTCCATAAAACTCCACCCAAATGAGAAAATCATTCCTCGATGAACAGTGAGTACAGACCATCAGAAATCATTTTTCTTGATGGGCAGGTGGAGAAATGTGTTTTTGAAGGTAAGCTGTTAGATTTTTGAAAGGCAACTATCAGGGGTCATTTTAGCCTTAGCTGATTATCTCTTAGGCTTTAGCTAAGACTAAATGGCAAGTTCAAAAGTTTGATACGTGCAGTTGTGATGTGCAGAATGAAAAGTGTTTAGTGTAGATTAAAGTTGAAGAAAAGAGGCAAAGTCCACAAGAAAGAAAGTCTTTCCTTTTAGGACAGACAGCTGAAAGCCAAGGATTGCTTCATGTTGTGTCACACTTTATCTAAGTGAAACCAAAGTACGTTTGTTATGCAAGCATGTTTTCCTGCTCTTTTTTTGCAAAGAATACTGGTTTTTATATGTAAAATAGTCATTCCCCAGGCAGGTAAGATGGTCTGCAACTTACAAACAACAGAAGTCAGCAACCTCCTGGTCAGAAAGGCATCATCAGCATGTCCTTATCTTTGTGATGTATTTTGAAGCTACTGAACAAAGATGAAGCAAAAGCTCATGGAGAGGCTTGGTGCTAATGTATTTTGTCTCATTTTTTTTTTTGTTACCTGCTAAAGAGTGCAGTACTGCCATAGGGCAGCTCTCCTTTACACACAAGGTTCCCATCCTAACTTCCTCCTGCTCATCTGTAATTTAGTGCTCATGGTATCTCAAGGCAAGTGGTCTGCAGTATTTCTGACTTCTGCTCAGATACTGACTGCAATGACACCTAAACAACAGTCCAATGTTAAGGCAATTCCCTTCATTTGTTGAAGTAAGCTGAAATTTTCATCAGGGAGCTATTGCTTCTCATTTATAAAGAAAAACATCAGCTATGATGGTGATAATACAGAAAGCCTCATTAATTACAGCACACAATAAAGAATAAAGTGAGTGTTAGAGAAGCCAAGCAGATGGTATATTATAAACAGACTTTTTACACAGTAACCTTCACAGCAGGGAATGCTGTAGGTAAGAATGCAACTTAACTTTCATTAGAACATTTTTATTTCTATGTTTAGAACATAAATTTATTTCCAGATATGTTCTTTGCTGAAAGTTAAATTATTCTGGAAAGCCTGAGAAAAACGAAAAGCAATACAATTGCCTTCCAATTATAGAGATTACAGGGCAGAGGGTAGAGGAAAAGGGGAAATGCTGTAATGTTTTTACTGTTTTCTATCATTCCTTCTGCAGTTTTTAAACCTACTGTAAAGAAAAGTTTGCTAAAAACTTTTTAGGAAGAAATTGGGTGGTTAGCAAAAACAGAAACAGGGACAGACATAGCTCTCTATTTTGGGTGTGTGGATTTGAGAGAGGGGAGGCTTAGAAAGCATTGCATCAAAGAAGGAGCCTTTGAGGTACCATTTTCCCAAAGGGAAGGAAGAGGAGGGTGAGAAAATACTGCTGTGTGTTGGCAATTGTAAGAGACAAACCCAGTAAATATTTCTCCATCCATATAGGGCATTCCTGTATGCCTAGGAAATTAAACTGTGACTGTTTGCATTGCAAGCATCCAGAAAATACCTATACTACAAACCTATGAAATATTTTATAAGAGAAATGATACCTGTACCATAAAAATAGCAAAACTAAGTCTGTGTGGTGTCAGAACTCAATTCCAATTCAACAACTTACTGGTGGGTTTTAAGACCTCCGGCCTTTATTATTTTTGCTGACTATCCTATGATTTCAGCAGGGTAACAAAGTGACAGAAGGACTCACTCTCTGCAAGACCTCCCTCTTTCATAGGTTTGGTTCTTTCAGCTATGAGCTTTCTACTTCCTTAGTGGCACACATATTACACTTTAACTTATTGTTAACGAAAATCTAAGATTCATGGCAATACACTGACATTCCATTACTTTTTTTCTTCCTGGTGTACTTGGCAATTACATCCAGTTTATTTTTAGTCTGGACATCCAATGGCAAGAAAGCAACAATCAAATAGTCTGTATTAAAAAAGGTAATTAAAAAGGAACATATTCAGAAAATAATGTTGTACTCAAACCGCTGTTACTTCAATTCTGAAGTGTACAATCAGGTGGAATTGGAGAAATTAATTTTGTTCAACCTTCTGGGTTAGCATATGTTTTCAAAGTGGACCGTAGGAAGCTTGGATTCCTTATTTCTGTCTCAAGCTTTTTTGTTTGTTGCCTCTGAAATTGCAGTTTTCCTATATAAATATCCAGTCTATGGTAGTGTGTATAGAGAATATTCAGAGTCATCTTGGGTTTTTGGCTGTTTTTTGTTTTTTGGCTTTGTTTTTGGCTGTAGGGTGATTCATGACCAAGCCACCCATAAATTATCCCTTATTTTATAGGTTAGAGTGTAGCAGCTCCATATGATGCTACCACAGTTCTCATTTGGGTGCCATTATCACTGACCTCAGTGTGCTAGTCCACAACAGGCCACATAGCCTTAGGCAGTTCATGGTTTGGGGTTTTTTTATAGACCAATGGTCACATTTATCTGTTCCTTGAATGTGGCAGTAGCAAGAGACAAACCCTGTGTCTTGAAGAAAACTCACAGTTGTTAATGAAGCTTTTAGTTATCCATCTGACAAGGCATCTAGCTTATGTGTTCACAAAGCACTTGTGTGAAACTGACAGCTCTGAAACTTAGGAAAGGAGCTCTTTGCTGCCATCTCTCAGTGAACTGGGAAGAGAAGAAGATGTATGTGCAAACTTTTTGGCATGTTCATTCGCCCACACTATTCCTGAAGAGCATTTTTACTGATTTGTTAAGGAATCATTAACATTTGGATAATCAGAGAAGTGAAACAACTTTATACTTGTTGTATGGTGATGAAAATCAGAAGTGTGTTTAAATATAATCTGTTTGGGAGGTATCATAACTGAACCTTAGTCTTGAATGGGGTAGTAAATGAAGCTGAGTACATATGAATATATAAGTACATTTATTCCGGACTGACTGGATGTGTTGAGTGTGTGGAAAAATGGAGTGGAGGCATCAGCATGACAGGAGATGATGATAGCGTCATTTAGGTACAGTGATACAGGATTAGCAGTGACAAAGGGTGCAAATGGGGGAGACAGTAAACTGCTTCTTTTATGAAAGGAGGCAGCCCTTCTTGAAAGTATTTGTGGATTTGTCTATTCCCTTTTTTGACAGTAAATGATAAGTGCAGCTGATGTAAACTATGAAATTTGTTCATCAAATATTCAAATACAATTATAGAGTGTATGCAGAGATGCTATATGTGTCTTCATGGGTGCAACAGAAATGCTTTAAGTATCGACATTTTGCAGAAAGATTGCTAAGCAGTTGGTGCATCAGTGTTGAAATCCATTTTATCTTCATTTCCTACTTTCAGAATGAGACAAAGCTCTTCAGAAAGAATTAATACTTCTTCGTGAATTCAGAGAAAATGTTTTAGTTTCTTAAATGAGTTTATGAGTTATATTTTGAGCTAGTCTTTGCAGGTTTTAAGAAAAAAGCATATATCTGAACCTGCTCCTTCTTGTTAGCAACAATATTTGGAGGAATAATTTAATGTTTATATCATCATGGGAAGTTTCTTTAACATTGTATTCATGAATGGTCTCATTAAAATCCAAAAGCATGACTATATGGCAATGCAAACACAGGGTCTGACCCAGAAGAGGAGATGTACTAGAGTTTCTGTGACACCCTCCAGGGATTTCACTGTTGCTATTGATTTTACATGAAGGCATTCAGATGGTACAGTGATGGACAGCAATATAAAACCCTAAGAAAGATGGATGGACATGATTAAGTGTTTAGTGACCAGCAGTCAGTACCTTTTTCCTTCCTCTCATGTCCCAATTCACATATGATATGCTGTTACCACTTTTAGCTGCAGGGCAGGTCATTAAACTCAAGCAGAAATAGCTGATATGTTTAGGTCTAGAGGTCTCCAGTTCATTGCTTGTTTATCTCTGTGCTGCACTTTAACATTGTTACAACATTGAGACCTAAATAAACAAGAAAGTCATGAATATTTAATTTGTTAAAAACTTTATTCAGATATCATTAATCTCTTTGCTTCTCAGCTATTTTGTTTGTTCCTTGCAGAATTTACAATTTCCCTTGAGATTGTGGTCTGTTGTTACTCTTTCGAAAGGAAACATAGAAATCATATTTTAACCAAAAAGGGTTTCATCTTCCCTTCATGTTCTATTTAATGGTTTTTAGTTGAATACTGTGAACTTTTCTAGACACATTTTTGGGATTTATGCATTAATGTCAGACTCCAGATGGACAGGCTTTTTCTCAGATAAGCAAACCTGGAAGGAAGTCTTGAATGTTAACGCTGGGATGGAGGCTGGTACAGTACTTTAAGCAAGTCTGATTGCATTTGAATGACACAGAAGGTAGAGTACTTTTCTTTCATTCACTTGTTCTATTACTCCCACAATAAACTATATAAGCTCAGAAAAAATTTTCTGGGATGAGGAAAAATTTGGTAGCAAGGTGTACTAAGAAGCACCGAACATATTTTGTAGTTTACTATTTCCTGAGACTGGATGACCAGCTTTCTTAAGAGTGCTTTCAGGTCCTGCAGATCAACATTCTGCTAGATTCTGATTTTAGTGCAGTTAATGGTATTGTCATCAATGCTTTGCTATACAGCAAGAAGTCTTTCTGGAATCAAGCATGTGGTCCTTCCTTACTCAAAGAAAATTCAACTTCTTTTCCAGCCATTGTCATCAGTTGATAGGGCATTGCTGGTACTTGTGTCACTGAGTCTGATTTTGTGATCCAGGATCAAGATCTGAATTTCACAGAGTCTTTTTGCTGGAGGGAAAGGTATAATGTTTCATGGCAAAAGAAACAGGCTAGATCTACCCTAGCTGGAGTAAATAGCCATAGATTATACTTGTGTAGTCCACAAAACCATGATGTACACCCTTTCAACTTTTGTTGCACCCTTTTAGTTGCATATAGCTTACAACTAATATAGAGCCTATATCTGATTTCATAGGAGCCAAGTAGATAGATCTTGTTGAGCACTAAATTAGCACAGTATTTAAATGCTATTTTCAGCTCAGGAGATGCCTGTGAACTGCCATCATTTCCTTCCTCATAGTAGTTATTCAAGGATAGCTTTTCCACGTTTTTAGATTAAATGAATTTGTGAGGAATATTCTACATCTTAGCGTCTACACCCCAGTGTCTGTACACAAGCAAAGACATATGAAGTTGTCCCAGACCAACAATCTTTCTGGCATTCATAATAAGATTCTTTGTAAAATCTGCTTCCGCCAGTTCTGTGCCCAAAATGCATTTTGCACACTAAACCAATACAGAAATGGTCAATCCCAACTCTCTCAGAAAAGTTAGTAAAAACAATGACTGAATATTCATATCAACCCTCTTTTTGCCTAATGTACTTTTTTACAATAGCAAAATATTATCTCTTTATTTGCTGACATTCCCTGGTGACATGCCAATGGTTCTGGGAGAAAAGCCTTTAAAACTATTGGTGTGTTTTTTCTGTCACCTGGAAGTTCAGAGCTACAAAATATTTGCACAGGCAACCTGGTTTGTTGGCTACTGTCACTTGCTTCCATTTCTCTAACAAATGCTGCCAGTTGCTTAGGTTTGTCACACTTTCCTTTCCCCTTATGATGCCATTTACAGCTCCATCACAGAACTAATAGATTACTCAGCATCATTTCTCACTTCCTTGTCTACACAGTGTGGGGGAAATGTTTCTGATCCATCTTTCTTGTAAGGGACTCAGTAGCAAAGATGTATCTTATTGTCATAAAGAAGGATTTTTTCAGCCTTCCTGTTGTGACTGGGGTTGGGTATCTGTTCTTTTCAGATATACCCCAGCCTGTGATTTTTCAGGTGCTTTCCACCTGATCTGAGCACATGCACTTATTTCTTTAGTGATAGTCCATCTCTACAGATGTGAATACTGGAATTCTTTTTGCTTTGGAGCTCTGTTTTGGTTTTTTTTTTTTCAGATTCATTCTTCCACATTCTGGGCTTCACGGTCAGATGCCTTGAAAATTCATTTTCTCAAGCCCAGTCTGAGATTTCATTGGAAATACTGCCATTGTGTGTGTAATTGCGCCTTCTTCCTCAAGATCACTAAATAATTTATACTCCATTAGAATGTGTTTCTATAGGAAATCATGGTTGCTTGACCAGCTCAGTTATATTATGTGTTCCAGAAGAATTTGCTATCATAAAACTGCATGGTAAAGCCTTAAAAAAAGCTGAATAATCCAAGGATTGCTAGAAATTTTAGGTACATCTAAGTAGTATTCCAACAGTACATAACATCATGTAAAATGTACCTTAGCTGTATTCGTATCTTCTACCCTACAATAGAAACAATGATAAATATTGTATTAAACTATTCCAGTGCTTGAGGCATTTAACCTTTTTGAAGAGTCGTTATTGTAAGCACCCTGCGTTCTGCAGCAAGGTAGCTGGTTTATAACGAACTATTTTATAGCCTTCTTCTAAAAAACATTCATGATTTACAATTTTTTTTTTACTGAAACCTTTGTATTTAAAACTACATTAAAATAGTTCCTAAGCATTCAGTAGCAGCCAGAGGAAACTGAGTGGCATTCTACTAAAGGTGCCAGTGACTTCATACTTTCATGTATGCATTCAAAGAAAAGACTTAAACGGAGCTGGAGAGCTCATACAGGTTGTGATGTATTTTGGACAATTGTGCTATTCTTGTCCCAGGCATTTGACAGAATTGAATTTAATTTGTTGGGAAGTATTTGAAAGTGATTCTCACTGTTATTCTTAGTAGTGGTGTTATGGTCTAGTGGTCTAGATCCCAGGAGCTCTGCCTGCTTCATCTCAGTCAGTGGCACACAAGGAGCCCAGATGCGCATCTTCCAAAGCTCCAAAAGAAGGAATGCTCTGATCTCCTTAACTGTGGAAGAAAATGGTGGACTAAAGTTCGCAACTTTTCCATAAATCGTGGATATCGTATTTTCCATTCTGCAGTTGCTGCAGAAGCTTAGGGAATTTAAAGGGAGGAAAAGACAATTACGAATATTGCAAAGAACTGGAGAGCAGTGATAAGAAACTGATAGAAGAATATGCCTTCTAGCTGCAGTGTGAGGTTGCCTGAAGAAATCCTTGTGAATTCCAATTGTTTTCCATGAGCTAAAAGAGAATGGATTAGGAAGCATAATTCCTGTAGGCAAAAGTAGAAAAACTTTGCCGCCTTGCTGCTGCCCCTGCTTATCTCTCTCTTTTATTATTCCTTCACAGTTTCCTTTTCTTCAGTGATACATCACCTCTCCAGGTAATAAAACATAGAATCTTTGTGGATAATGTCTTCATTTTGCATGGCAAACACATGCCATAAATCTAGGTGAAGCTTAATAACTGGTATATGGCATCCTTCTTCCCATGAATAACAAAGACAGAGAATCCCATTTCCACTCTGCTTTCCCAGTGGAGGACAGACAAAACTTGTTGATCAACTATTTGGGTACTAGAGTGATTAATATATATAGTTAAAAAAAAAAAGGTAGGGGAAAGTGATATTAATATTGGCTTTATAACTTCCCAAAAGCCTACTGGAAAACTCCACATTGGTCAGGGTTTCTAGAAGAGGATGGTATTGGAAACCCTTGTACCTTGTCACTAATCATATACCAGCACTGGCCCATGTGTTCTGCTTTCAGAACTAGCACTGTGTCATGTTATGGAGACCCATGAGTCTTGCTTTACCTGGAGGACTGTTGCACAATGTAGATAGACCTTCTAATGACATTGTGTCTACTGGACAAACTGGTCTCTCCTCCTTCTATCCATGCCTGTGTGGAATACCTAGCTTCACTGCACTGTAGCCCTTCTAGAGAAATGAAAGGACTGTAATGATTAGAGTGGCCTAAAATAGACCAGGCTAGTTTTAGAGTTGACTAGACTAGTAGAAGTGTTTTCCCATAAGACATATATGTGGCGTCTCAAATGTTCCATCCTGACTGCTTGGGATATTTTGGCAGCCAGATACTTGCTGTAGTATGAAGTGCAGGATCACAGAGCCACACGCTCCCAAAGTGGAACTGACAACTCTGAAACAAAGGCAGAAAATTTTCTCTGAGCAGGAGTAGGAGTATCAAGCCCTTCATATGTAAGGCAATTACAGTGTAAGCTAATGAAATCAGATGCCAGCTTTGCCGATATAACTAGTTTCACAACCTCTAGCCTTCCCAGCATAACACAGAATAATTCATCATGGGACTGCACAGAACTCTTTCAATTAGATTTCAGCAGTGGTGCGAGTTATTTTAGCTAGGCAGAAGCATGCAAAGCCTGTAGGCTCAAACACATGGTAATTAAATAAATAGACTCAGGCTTTTGCTATCACAAAAAGAAATTAAGAACTCAGTGTAAAAAATATGAGAGTCTACCTCGAAAAGACACTCATTCAGCTGGAATCATCTCACTGCACTCCATTCAGAAATCCTACTTCTGGCAGAGGGGAGAGGTTGCCATTTCTCAGAACTCTCAGTGGTGAGGATGCCTTCAAGTGAAGATTGTGAGAGCAGCTGTAACTTTCAGCTGTTACAAATGTCAGAAGTGCCTGTATAAAAAAAATGGATGCTGATCAGTAAGTAGGGATTCTGAAGACAAGCTCTTTCGTGGGCACTTCTTTTATTAAAGTTGATATTTCAACACGTCAGGCAAGTATCAGTGCTAAACACATGAACCCAATATAGCACTGGAGTTTCTGCATTGGATTTTTTGCATCTCTGCCCCTGGCAACTGTTTTGCAATCCTCGCTGCAGCTTGCCTGCCAAAGGGTGTTGAAAACAGCAGCAAAACATTGCAGCAGTTGAATGTTGCATTCAGTGCACGGAGGTTTCCTCCTATTTTCATGGTGGTTTTTGCTCTTTCCCCATCGTGACTACTGCTAGGAATCAAGTTTTCATTCGCTTTATCTTTACCATTATGATGGGAAATCTTTCCAAAGGAAGATGGCTTATTCCCCAAACAAATTACTTCAGCCAGGTATCTTTGATCCAGGGCTTTTTTCTGAGCTTCAGACACTTTTCAAGTAGCAAATCATGAACATACTGGCATGGCCACCTCTTGGCTGACTTACAGATTTGAAGAGAATGAGAACAAATTCAGGACTCCATGAAGGAAGGAGAAGAAAGTCTATAAATGCCCTTTCCTGACAGTAAAGATATACTGGAGAGGAAGCAGGAGTGGTTTTGTTTATCATACTTTTATACTATTTTTCAGAAATTGTTTATGTATCATTGTCCCAAGTGGAGAAAGTGGCATCACACTGCGAAAGAAGAGTGTGACCAGTTTGCAAAGAAACTCATGTGACTTTTGGTGTTGGCTTCAAAACGAGAGAAGAAATTATTTTTACCTTCTACGTTTGAGTAAGAATTGCTTATAGTGAAATAGATTTTACAGTCCATTAAGTTCAGTCAGTACAAAATTAACTTAACTGGCCAGATTGACACCTGGAGAATTCAGCTTGTGCTAGAGGGAATCTTCATCTGTGTAAAGTTGATGCAGCTAATTCTGTTATCTCTTTGGATTTGACATCTGTGAAGTTTCTGCTGCTGGAGCTGCATTTTTTGGGTGATTTGGAACAGTCTGAGACAATAGGGGAGGAAGGAAGCTTCAAAGGAGAATCAATACTATTCTGCTATGCCCCATCCTTGATTAGCAAACTAAAGACAAGGTGCACTGGCTTACACTTTAGTATCCTACAGCTCCAGAGCCAGCCGGATCCTGCTCACATTACTCCTCTAATGATCATATCTGAACCATGAATGTTGTGACACATCTACTCCATTTGATACTTCTGTTTTTCTTAATCACTGTAAAGAACAGACATTATCTTCAGCGCAAGGAAAGGCTAACATCCTTTCTTTGGTGGGAATGGCATAAGGCAAACTGATGATGTAAACTACCAAATGCTGTTTGAGATCCAGGCATTGAGAAGAGGATGAGAAGGCAGATGTCTTGTGTAAAAAAACAAATGCTAACTCTGTTCATAAAATAAGAAATAAATCCTTCCTGAGAGAGATCCAGAATATTATATTTTCCAGAGAAATGAAGAATTATGAAGTTCAGCTCAAGTGTTGACAGAACAGTTTATCATGAAGTAAACTACTTTCTTTAGATAGCACTTGCTTTTTAAATTCCTATGCAATCAATTATTTTCATTTTAGGACATTTAAAAATAAACCATCATACAGGGTATTTCCAAAATGACAAAACCCTGAACCAAAAGGATAAGATCCTGAACCTGAAACTGTGTAAAATTATGTTTTGCCCATAGATTGAATATAATTTCTCTCTACCATTCTCTGGCCTACATGGACAATGTCAAAATCCCTCAGAATTAGTCCTATAGCAATCTGAAGTCATGTTGTCCCAGAAAATTTGTTACCATTGCATGGTTAAAGCATCAATCACAGTGTTTGATGCCACCCCTCAGAGAATTTCTGTTTTAATTTCTTTGCTGTGGTATGGGATTATCTTTGTAATAATGATTGTGGCTATTTGTAAACCATTCTATAAAAATACAGGGAATGTAACTGGACAGGCATGAAGTTTAGAAGCACATCTTCTCTCATCACTTGTGATTCAACAGTCATTACATTGAGTCTTGTAGTTAGCTGAGTGTATCTGTTGCTGTTTGGTCATTGAAAATTGTAGTGCATCATCATATCCAATTGCCAACAACCGACTGTTTTTCCCAACAATAGGAAACTGTGAAAGCTGCTTACTTCTTGTGTATATTGTATTATGCTGTTTTATGTAGTTTCTGATCAAATCACAAACAGAAGTACTAGAATTCATATGGTTTTGATTATGAATTTAGGTAAGAGTTTTGCATTTACTTTTGAGACTGCTGTAGGGGATGAAGAAATCATCAGTAGTGCTTTAGGTAGCCACTGTGTGCCAGTTTTCAAACCCAGAGGAAAGTTGTGGAAACTTTGCCATCATTATGCTGAAAGCAAAAGACACAGATGTGGTAACTGGCCAGATGTGATAGCTGGCTGGACTCTGAATTGCACACATGGGTACCAAAGCTGCATCATTCTGAGTGCTTGTTTGAGAGAGAGCTTTTGCATTTGCACAAGTGTGAAGGCAGAGCCGAAGTCAGTCTGTTTCCCAGAAATGGAAGTGGACTATGGAACTATTTCCATTGATTGTAAACCAGACATTTACATTCTCTTCTTTTTTTTCTTTTTATTGCCTTCCCTGTTGAAGAATTGATTTCAATAAGGGAAGCAGTACCAAGAGAAGATTGGCTGTATTGAATTCACATTGAACTGATTAAAAACCATGAAAGTTATTAGAAAAATAAACATTTCCTTTTCCATTATGCAATATTTTACCAACAAATTTATTTGTTTAATATACTGTCTAAGTAAAAATGACAAGGAATATTATTCAGCATCATTGGAGAATAATTTTGGCAGCTGGAGAACATGGTTTTATGTTTGCAGTACAGCTTGCAATTAAATATGTTTTTTTATGTAAGAGATCATATAACTTTTCACCTTATGTAGCAATGAATGAATAGAATGAAGATATCCTAGATCTTCATAAAGAAGCCTGGCTTTGTTTACATGTTTTCCAGATTATTGTGAAATTTTAGGTACTGAAGTAAATCTACATAAGGGTTATATGGACAATAATCAAGCATTAGTCTGAACAGGCAGATACTAATCACCACTTCCATTGTGCAAAGCCAGTGTTCTTGCACTGAAAAAGAGGTGCTGTCACTGAGACGAGAATCTGTTTTGCAACTTACAGAGTAAGATAACTAAAAAAATCATCTGGTGCAGTACACATTTCCAGATGAAGGTCTAATTGATTTTAGAATAATCAGTTCCTGTCCGTGAGCTGGTGCAGAAGCTATGCTTCAGTAGTACAGTCAGCATTGCCTTCTGGAGGAGCTGATGGGAGATAAAATAGGCCCTGAGTACCTATGAATAATAGAGGGGTTTTGGGTCCATTTTTATAAGAATAAAGGATGTGTTTGAATTAAATTCCCTTCAATATTTTGTTGGATGTATTTATTCTTTCCCTTTGCATCCCTTCACAGATGTATAGTGTTACAATCTACTGTTAAACAGCAGCCGTAACTTCTTCTGTCTGACACATAATAAGGATCTTTTTCCTGCTTCTTCCAGGTGTTATAAGGTTTAATTAATTTATGCTATAGCACATTGAGGTCCTTAAAGAAAAGGTAGTGTAAGGTTGTTTCATTCCATTACTGGCCAAACAGATTGCTTGGAAATACAGTTTGGTACACACAGGTGGCACAGCTCCTACATCTGTGTGGTTTCCAAAGGGCTGATATTTTTCTTTCTCCTTTAAACTTCTTAGTAAGGGAGAAAAGGAGAAGGTAGGTTAAAGAGATGCTTAATGAAAGAGATGTCACACATAAAACCTTTCCAAGGAGGTTCCAATGTATTGTCCATTGTGCCTATCAATTACAGTATCTTCTTTCTCCTGGGCACTACTCCAATAACAGATGATGCGCAAATAGATGGTTTGCACAAATAAAAGTACCAGTAGAATTTGATACAGTAAGTAGCATCTCTCATCAACAGAGTCCTGGTGTGCTGTGTGGATTCGCTGTTAACTTTTGTAGCATCCCAGCAAACCCATCTGAGCTAATTCTTAAGTACGCTGCAATCCATTTGTTTAAGGAAATTTAAAATTTCCTGTCAAAACCTGTATTTTGGAGAGTTTCCTGTTATTTATTTATTTATGGAAAAGAGCTGCTCTCCATGGGAAATATTACTTTCATGGAAACCGAAAAAATGCACATCCATATGTCAGCTGAGGTGTGACCTTTTGAACCAAAGAGGTTTTCATTCTTTGATTCATTAAAGTTTTATCATCCTAAAACACAGAGGTAATTTTTAAGCAACATTGCTATGAAGATTGAACAATCTGGCTTCCTGATGTAACTTCAGATTACAAATCAGAAGACCCTTTTATGCCCTTCTTATCCCACTCCCTCAATTTGGGGTTGGATCAGGAATGTGAGCTTTTATTTCATTATTCCAGTCTGTTCCTTTTGCTTTCCATGTATTTTCCATTGTTAAGACTGTTGCTCGTTATTAGCTGACACTATTAGACTGGGGAGATGAGACTTCGCTGGTGAAAAAAGCGTAAGGAATTGAAATGACAGGGTTGTACTGGTAGTGTGGTGGCTGCTCTAACTCCTGCTCAGTTGTAGGTTGTGCTGTGATTTTAGATGACTTGTTGCGATGCAGCGAAATTAGATCAGTGCCCATGGGCCCTACCACAGAACTGTGAAAAAACACTGTGTTTTCCATGTCTTTGTACCAAGAATATACGCTAAGTTTGTAGAGTTTAGTGTATATTCTGAACTTCTTTAAGTGTTATACAAGCGGAAAACATCATATCTGCAAAGTGCATTGACAAAAATTCAGGCAATATTTTACTATTTGTTGTTACTGCTTTTACTCATCCAATTTTGGATTAGTCATTGTCTAGCACAGCATTAGGAAGCCATGAGCTCAGAAACAAACTGTGCTTCAAGGGTAATATTGAACCAAGGTTTGCGCATACCTGGGGCAGAGTAGGTCCTAAACCTACATGAATAATCACTAGAGGCATCATTCATTACCATTGATTTCAGTGCAGCTTCTGGGCTGAGTAGCTGAGCACAGTGATGCACTATTTGGTCTGCTTCTCTGAACTGGAGCAGAAAGGCTTCACTGAAGAAGTGAAGAAGCCTTTCTTCAGTGTTGCTACATACTGCTATCATCTGATCACCTCACTTCTAATGCTCACTATCTGAGCATTCTCACTTCTATTAAACCCAATGCCTGGGTTTAGTAGCTGGAGTCTTCAGTTAAAATTCCTTTCAGGTGCTTTCTCAAACTTACCTTTGGCTCCATTTTTACTGGAGACATTTCCAAAACAGCATACTGCCTTTCTTTTCAGATTGTAGGGCAGGAGATGTTGCTGATATAAGCCTGACCATTTGCTCTGAGGTAGCAGAACCTTTTCGTGGTTTAGACCAGTTGAACAAATGACCTGTAACTAACACTAATACTTGTTTTATATATCTCTACACAGTAGCAGTTCAGACCCAAATATTCATTCTCCTAAATGTTTGAAATCATCAGTCTTACATCTGTTTCTGAGTATCTTCTTCATACTTTTGCCCTTCACTAGTACATAGTGCCTACATGTGATTCTCCCAATGTAAAAATTCATATATTCAGTTAAACTTTAGGTTTGGAATATTCATTATCATTAGAAGATAAATGAGGCCCACGGAAGTGATTTTCTTACATAGTATAAGTATCTTTTCCACCATTATAACTGTGCTGAGGCACAAAAATGACTGGTCTGCAGTAACATGAGAAACAGGAAAACTGCCTGAGGAAGATCTGGCTCATTTAACTTCTTTCCTGATTTAACTTCTTTCCTGCTAAACCAAAGAGTTAATTAGTGGAGTTAAAGTATCTGGTTGGCGAGAAGAACACTTTTTCTGCATAGACAAATGACAGTGTATAGTGCAGATTTAATTAAAGAGAACAGAGATAAGTACTGCATTGTATGCTAAAGTAATGTTTACTATAGCAACTGATTACTCTGCAGACAGCTTGTTATTTTCTTTTCCAATTCAAAGTGAAGATAAGAAATATAGAAGGATGATAAATATTCGATCTGAATTGTACCTTTTAGGGAGGTGACTGAAAGATACTGAGAACACTTATATAAGAAATAAAGCTGCGGAATCCACAGGTGATGCAAATTGGCATATTTCCATTTGACATTACTGAGTGTTGCTTTACACCAGTGGAGAATCCAGCTCTCAAAAGTCCTCATAAAAAACTTTGCTGTCTTCAAACCGCTCTGTGAAGGTGTGGACTTCATTGTGCAATGGCCTGATAAATCATCCTTCATTTCTTCTGAGAAGGTGGGGGAGAAATGATTGTAAACAGCACTGTTGTTCCCTGGAAGAAGGCTGTAGGTCATAAGAGATAGTGTCTAATACTGGTCAGTCCTCATCCTTTCAGAGCCTACACCTTTGTCATTTCTGAAATTGTTGTAAAATGTTCCCTCTTCCATTTCAGTCTGGTGGTTGTGTGAGAGGCGGGGCTTCTGCTGGGGAGGTTGACTGGGAAACAGTTCTGTCCCAGATCCATTATATGACTTTGGCAAGTAAAGTGCTGCTGTGTGCCTCATTTTCTTCATCAGCATGCACCTTCTAAAAGCTGCTCTTTCTTTTCCCACTGTCCTTTCTGAAAGACTTGATTGCTGTAGGTGAGAAGTGGTCTGGTGTTTAAATTCAAATGATTTCCACTAGAGCATTGCCTCTGCTATGGAAAAAGTTAGGACCACAGCTCCACAAGATGGTGGTAAACAACTTGTGTCTTAGAGTTAGCAGTGGGCACTTGATCCCTCATCCTGATGCAGTGTGCACTTCAGGATCACAGAGACATGCACAAGGTGCTCCCTGGAATGTGGAGTGCTGAAAGCATTCAGGTCACATTTCCAATGCAGTAGAGCAAAGCCGGACTTTACATGTGTCAAATTTGTACAAAAAGAAAACTGGATTATGTAAGCTTTATTATTATTTTATTATTATTAATGTGTATGCATCTCATGTAATTGTGGCATAAGCTGATGTTAATTAATTCCAAGTAGCCTGTTTAACTAGAAAGTTTATGTTGTATTTCATTACTGTAGGAGGCTCTGGCTTTCCAAGTTTTCTCAAAATGAAACAATTTTCTTTTCAAGTGTACATCACTGAAGTCAAAGAGACATAATATTCCCAACTGTATAAAACAGCCTGTGGCAACTAGGTTAGAGCTGTCAGTTTTACACATGGGGTGCCTGACAAACATATTATACATACAATTCAAGGCTGACCTTATACTGCACCTGAATTTAAATCTGTGTACTGCATGATGCTTTATAGCCTAAATAGGCTGTTAATACCCTCTTGCAGCCCTTCTCCTTTATAATGGGCTGTAACTGCAAAATCTAAATTGTCACAAGCAGCAGCCAGAAGGTAACACCATAAAATTAGTTAATTTTAACATAAGGATGCCAAATCACTGCTGAACACGTTTGAAATATATTTTCTTTTAAGCACTTGAGTGCTTGCAGATAAGAAGAATGTTCCACAGAGATCCAGCATATTTCCCAGTGTTTTCAAATGTCTCATGTCTCAAAAACACAAGGAATAAGAAGACCTTCAGCTTACAGGGCTGGGAACCTTTAAGGCAGAAACTCAGCTTTGAAAGAAGCTCAGAGAGTGAAAAATTATTTCAATGAATCTTTTCTCCAAATGTTGCTGCATGAGCAGCTGTATACAATGGGAAAATCATAACAATCCCTGCAGATCACGGTGTTCAGCTGTGCCTCCTCTCAGGGCTATCACACAGACTGTGGTGCAGCTGAGAGGCTTTGCAGACAGGCACTGGTGTGAGGTTGCATGGCCTTTACTGGGACGTGTGCCCAAAGTTAGCGTGCCACTGTGTGAGCAGGGGATATGCCTAACACAGCAGTGGGCTCCTGCTGATGCAGAGGTGGTGGGTGTTTTATCCCTGAGCTCTTGCATATCTTTGTGGGCAGTAGGCTACAGGCAGTCACTGTGCAAGTGGATGGGGGCTCTTGTTCATGTAATGTGAAGGATAGTTTGCTAAGCTATCCTAGCTGAAGTAACGTGGGGGGGTTACTAAAACCTCTTAATCCATCTGTAAGACCATGTAGAAATTCCTGGTTCTGCTTGCTTAGGGGAGCTGAGATACTAGCCAGCGCTTTCAAACAATGTAGTAGAGTCATTTGCAGAGGATGAAGATCCAGTGCCAAACATCTGATGACTTCAGCAGGGTGAAATTTCTACGGTAACTATAATGAGAGCACAGATATGCACGACCCACCGAGCAAAGCAGCGTGTTTCCTCTCCTCATGTGCTGAGGAAGTAATCATTTACTTCCTCTCTTATTATGACTGGAAGATTTTCAAAGTCTTTTCAGGGGATGGTATAACTGCAGACATTGAGTGGGGGGGAAGTGAGAAGGGGAAGAATGTGACCAATTTACTGCAGCTCAGTGTAAACTTCTGTAGGGTATACAGAAGGCTAAGAAGGGAGGACAGATGTTGAGGCTGATGGTTTGCCACTGCTCTACACGTGGGCAGTCAGGCATCTCATTTGACTCTCTCTTTTTCTCTCCCCACCTTATGCCTCAGCCCCAGGCAGCGGAATTTCAAAGCTCAAGTGTATGTGGATTCAACATGTCTCAGAAATGGTTTCTGCCCACCTATGGTCACATAGGAAAACTGTTTTTTCCAGAGTAGGTTTAGGATGTTTGTGATACAGAATTTTAAACATTGCCTGTCCTGAATGCACTGGCACGCTTGCATTTCATTGTGTCACTTAAGGACAACCGGGGGAGGTCTGGGAAGTGCTTCAGGCTCAAGTGTTGTTGTGGCAGGTCAACCCTGCTGTAGTATCAGCACATCAGTCCCACAGCCTAGGAAACAGAAATGTGAAAGGAATCACAGAATAAAGGGGGTCCATCTTCCTTCCCATCTCTGAAGCCTCTTCCCAGGCGATCTGGTCTATTAGCCCAGTGCTGTAACACTGCACACTCAGTAGCTGTGCCCTTGCTCAAAATGCAAACAAATTCTGGTGCTTACTTTACAGCAGTATGTCTCTTTATCTTTCATGTACTTGCTGCTGCAGAGCTGTGCTGTTTGCATGTCAAATCACCCCCTCACTTCTGCTCAGAACAACAAACAAGAGAAAAAAAAGAGTTTCATTCAGCCAAGATAAGCTCCGGAGAGGTCCAGAGCAAAGAATCTGATTTCAGACTGACCCAGGCAGTGGGGAGGTTCAGATCAAGATCTCAGCCAGAGCTCAGTAAATCAGGCTTGGCTTTTTAGCTTGTTTCCAATCCACAACAGGAGCTGGTTGGGTTTGGCTTCGTGCCCTGTCTCTGTGAGCTCAGACTATGCCTGGCACCTTGAGCAACAATGGAAAAAAGACTGCTTTTCTTGGCATAAACAAATCCTTTTGGAAATGTTTTCAGGCATTTCAAACTGTTTGGAAGTATCCCATTTCAATCTGTAGATTCTTTTTGTTACTCTCCTACATGCTCTTGTCAGGCATTATGCCTAATAGGTACCATTTCTTTTTAAATTCCTTTGGAAGTAAAATCCTTAGAATGACTGGGTTTGTTTCCTTTGATTTGTGTAGTTGTCACTCACTGACTCTTGTCTGACTTCCAAAATCTGGCTGCTATACTTGCTAGAGCAGATGAAGACTAGGGCATGGTATAGCATTTATATTGTTACAGTTAATGAAATGATTTCACGGCAGTGGTGCTTTACTAACAAACACTACTAACTCGTTGAGTGGGTTAGTTTCTGTAAATGATTGCCAACTTTCTTAGCAAGCTCATGCTCAGAAACTTTTTAACATAAGACTCCTCTCCCTCCTCTGGAGACATCTATCTTGTATGCATTATGAAATGGGCACGGCCTATTAAGGTGTTCTTCCCTGCTTGGATATGACAGATACTCTCAAAGGAACTAAACTCATTTCTCCACAATGTGGTAGAGACCTGAAGAAGTAAACTATAATTTATCTTCCCTGAATAGCACTTCTCAGTTCAGTGCCTAAGCTGGATCACCTTCCTGTGAACCTTGCCAGTGGATGTTTATTTGCTAAGCCAAAGCCATATGGGTTCATTTTCATAATATACAAATCATTTTGCAGATAATGTTGAAAACAAACATGTTATCACTGATTTCCTATAAATTAGATATTGCCATTGAAAAAAAAATTGACTAGTTACACATATTCTTTTGCATTCTTGAATATTGACTTTTAATTATGCACTGTTTAAGAAAACAAATATCAGTGTCTTTCCCATCAAATGATAGGTAAAGTATACAGTCTCTATCATGACTGATTTTCTTAGCTCATCCACTAGATTTTGTGAGTTGAATGAAAATGCAGAAGCGCAGATTTGTGTTGAAAAAAAGAAACAAAGGCAGCCTCTGATATTCAGTAACATTCCTACTTAGAAGAATGCTTTGTAAAAGATGTGTTGGATGTTCGGTTGGCACTGATTTAGCTGGCACAGGCAATTGGACTGTTTAAACTTGGTCTGTTTATCACAACAAGATTTTTTCAATGTGCCATTATGTTTCATATCCTCCTGTAGGAATCTTGTTTTGTAGGCTGAGGTTTTGGCTTCGGATAGGAGGTATTCACCTGTCTTGTATGATCAAAGAGATAAAAATCCCTGGGTGTTAAGCACCAGTTCTCCTGCTAGGATTAATATGCTAGTGTTCATAGATGTGTACTAACCCTCAATGCTAGTAGGTAAAAGGGCAAGGAAGTGTAAGTGATTCCTTTGGTCTTCTTCAGTAACACATAGTTGTTTGAACAGCTTCCCTTGCGGGTCAGGTAATCACTTAAGCAAAGTCATGGTACTGCCGCTTCAGGGAAGAGCCTTCATCCCTAGAGATGAGCAAGCACTGAAAACAAGACCTGTTCATTGTCCCAGCGGTCAGCTTCCCAAGTGTGAGCAGGCTGGTGTCTGCTGAATAGCAACCCCAGCATCCCTCTGAATAATATAAGCTTTCTGCTCTGAAGCTCAAAGCTATGAGACAGTCCCACAGCTCAGTGCTTCTCTGCATGTTCCTTACCCAGTCCTGACTTTAGCTGCTTCCCTTGTGCTACACAAAGATATTCCCCCTTTGCAAAACAAGAGGGAGAAGTCACAAATACAGAGAACTTAGTTTAGGAAGATATGTTAGAAAACTAATAACTTCTGGTTGCCCTTCTGCATGTGGCAGTATTCTGGTTTTGTGGTTTCTAGCCTGCTTTTGCTCAACCTAAGATTCCTCTTGAGCCCACCATTTCCCTGTAGGAACAACTGTAATTCCTCAACCTTTGTCTAACATGTAGCTTAAAAGCACAAATAAAATTAAGCTATTATGAGAATGTTATTCACATACAAAACTGTGGACTGAACTACTTTCCATGTGTTTTATTTGCTAATTAATCTGGAAGCTTCCCAGAGTTCATTTTAAAGAGTCCAGTTTATAGACACGTGCACCCAGCAGAGTAGTCTGTGCTAAGGCATATGTTTAGAGTGTGTGCATGGAATTGCTTTATGTGCATATAAAGTATAAATGTTGTGTTCTCCAGGTTGTAGTGTGGTGCTGTGCTAAAATCCTGCCAACAGAATGAACAATAGTTATTAGTACTTAAACTTTTTTTGTTACAGTGTAAAAAATGTTTATCTTTAGTCTCTGCTCACCTCTGCATGACATCAGAGGGGGAGGCTCAGGAGTCCTAAAACATTTCCATTTGCTGTTACGTGAAGCACACTGACTATTTTCCATTGCTTTCACTGCCAAGCAAGCTGGTGGTAATTAATTCTTTGAAAAACAACGGTTTTTTTTCAAGTGGCAGAGCTGTTCCTTTAATAACTCCTGTTAGAAAGTTGTGGGCACTTAGAGCCTTAATAGAAAGATTTCCCAAACCTCTCTTTGCGAGAGAAGTTTGACTTTTAGACATAGTGGGTGAGTATCCATGCCCTCCAATTAAAATTAAAACTAAACCCTCCAATTAAAACTCCCCAGAAAAGGGGAGTTTGACTTGTTCCTTCCCTTTAGATGCCTTCTGTAGGTGATGCTAACTTCCTCAGATATGATTCAGATCAGAAATAGACTAAGCCACCATTTGGCTTAGCCTATTTGGATTTTTTCCTAGGACTGTAGAAGGTACATATTACTGTACTTACACCACAGACACCTCAGATAGACACTTAATGCTGAGCTGAGCTGGGAGGAAAGCAGGATCCATTGTGTGTCCAAGGAAAATTTACCCCATTCCTTGATTGGGTCAGAGTCAGAACTATACTAAGCAAGGAATAGGAATTGCCTTCTTGTTTCAGTGAGCACCAAGAAAAATATAACTTTAAACCCATTTGTAGGCAGATATGCAGTTTCCAGTGAATTAGAAACCGTTAACTCCACCTGTGAATCCTGGCATCAGGAAAGTACCTGTATGAGGTGTGTACATAGTTTAAAGGATAAAGTTGGAGCAGTAGAGGTTCTATTGAAATAAAATCCAGACCTTCCAGAGTTGCAGTTTGCTCAGTAATAAAACGGGCATGCAGATAGTTTATTAAGACAATTAATTAGTCGGCTGTTGCCAATTGCATATTAATTTACTATTAATAATTGTTATTCAATAACTCCAGGACAAACACGAGAAGAAATGGTGCTCTAGATGCATTGATGTAAATGGTTCAATGTCATTCTTGGCTGAATGAGTTAATACTCACTCCTGTAGTCTCTGGTACCATGGAGAACATCTGTTCAGTGGTCAAACTGAGATCTGTGCATGTCATAAGGTGTTCTGCTGCATGCCTCCAAGAGATGCATAAGCCACAGAGAGCTGAAGATTAGCCAGATATATAGCAACGTATCTTTGCTCTAGCACTATAGCGTATATATTTGAGCTATGAATTCCAAGTTCAGACCTTACAGCCAGCAAACCTAGACAGGTGCAGGACATATATTGGCGAGAACTGCTATCTTAGGGCTAATGAAGGAACATTCCAAGAACTGGGACTTCCATGCCTAATAGTTTCTTTGACAATGTTGAACTTGTACAACACAGGTGCATTAAAGCATTTAGAAGCTGGATTCCCTGTGGTTTTAACTGTGCTTTTCTAAAAGTGGCAGCTTATGTGTGCTTCCATGTACAACAGAAAGCAATGGAAATATCTTAAGAAGTGGTCTCAAGAGGCTGAATCATAGCTCCAGCAGAGATATATACCACTTTTCTTTATTGACCTTTAATATAGCTTCCCTGGCACTCTGCAATCAATGTAATCTTTTCACTATCATCATAATGGCCATTATCCTGAAGACAACAGATAGAAGTGGAAGTGGTACTAAATTAGAAAAACAGCTGAAGGATTTCTTTGTTTTCTTTATGGATTTCTTATGAGGTTTTTCCCCTTATTTTCACTCTTTTTTCTTCCCAGAAGTCAAAACTATTTTTACGCTGAAGCAAGCAGTTGACCCCATTAATATTATGCACTTTCTTCTGTTTTACTACGTTGCAACAGTACGGTATTATTTAGGGAAAAATACAAATGCATAATAAACAGATCTATACAATCATTACTGAACTAAAATAGCAGTTAGGAAAGCATTTCCATTGTGAAAAATAGCCCTGTTAAGACTCGCTGGCTATTTGTAACATTGCAATGTAACTCAGATAAATTGGTGCCCAGGAGTGTGACATTTCAAAAGCTTGAAAATACACTACATTTTTCTGATACCCCATTTTTGTAATTCTGCTAGCTATTTTGCAGTAGCATGAAGCAATTCCTCTTTGCCCAGGCAGTTCAATTAGAGTGTTGTAGATGTTGTCAGAAAGACTCAAACCTAAGTGCCCCTGAGCAATGGTTGCGATTACACAAAGTATCCTGTGCCCCTTCTCCCTAGTAATTGACATTTCTGGTCAGTTGTGTGCAATGCTATTAACTAACTATTAAAGTAATGACTCGTTTGTCTTGTAAACTTTGTATAGGAAGCCCTCCCATTTGGAGTTAGACATGCATTTTTTAGTAAACAGGGGTTAATAGATGAAGTCTTCTGCAGGGGCAAAGGCTCTTTTTCCATTAAGTGTTTCTACTGACCTAAGCAAAAGTTCACCAGATTCTGAAGGATGATGTAGGGCAGCCTGGTAATGCTACCTGCTTATCTGTCATTATTCATAATACAGATCAAGAGTTCAGGAGCTATCAGAAATCCTTAGCGAATTGAGGTTGTGGAGTAAGAAGGAGAGAAGAAGATCAGGCACTGACTTGGCTGACCTTTGGTTAAGTAAGAATCCCAGCTACCTAAAGGCTGGTCAAGCACTGCACTTGGAAGGGCAGAATTCAAAAGCATTTGAGAATTTAGGTGTGCAGACAAAAGCTTAATAAAACACACAAACACACCAAGATTCACCCAAGTTTGTCTTTCATCCCTCACTGGGTTAGGCATTTTTACAGACTGTGTGGGTGACTTTAGTCATAGTCATAATCATAATCATAACCCCCCTTAGAGGGGGTTATTTGGCACAGTGGGAGTGGAGCAGTGTATTGGGGCAGTTGGTGCTGCTGCCTCTCCACCTGCCTGCTGTATGGCTGAGGCATTACTTGGGACTAGATTCAGTTTGGTGCCCTGAATTCTCCCATCATTTGCGTGGTTCATTGCTTCAAACTCTGAAGTCCTGGCAGAGGCTGGAGCACATTTGACATCTGTGCTTCTGTGTGAACCAGGCCATAATGCACCAACTGTGGATGTCTCAGGGATTCGCTACTGTTCTGGATCAGACACGGCCCATTGCACCTTTAGCATCTAAATGTATGGATTCTGTGGATAGGAGACATAGCAACCATGGAGGTTTAAGAATTCAGTTCACTATCAGTTCAGGAGTTTTGACCACATCATATTTCAGACTGTAAGCAACAGGCTTCTGCTCTGATCCCATGAACCGTCCATGAGGTCAGGGGATGCAGCTTTTGGAGCAGCCAACCTTTGGCCTAAATGCTAAGATTACAGGGTGCCTGCCCCTTATCCTCAATGCTACCCCAGTTGCCTAAATAATTGCAATCTTCACAGCTTTTCCTTGTCTTTCCTTCACTGACTTCGTGCAAAAGAAAGATGATTTGTGCCCATTTAGGAGAAGTGGATTTACTTCTTGATTCTGCTGCAGTTTTCAGACAATGGCCTTGATTTCCTTGCTCTGAAATGGGACAATAAGATGTTTTCTGATCTATCTACGTAGTTAACTTTGTAAGGACAAGAACATTTTACTACTGTATGTGCATCTGATGCTCAGCACAACAGGCTACTGATTTTGCAAAGCATAGCACAGTCTTGTTAACCCCCGAAGTCTTCTGAAACCAAGAAATGGTAATACTTTTTAAAGGTGAGCTATGACAAGCCTGTTCCCATTAGTTTTCTGATTTGCTACTAGAAGTTTACACTGGTTCCTGTGAAAAATGGCTGCTGGTGGTAAGTGTCTAAAGTCCTCTTGATAACAGGCAACAGTATATTTTTGCAATATGGAAATTGATTCAGTAGTATGGTGATCAGGCTTCATAGCAGTTCAAGTTAGAAATCCAGTTCCTAGTGATGATAAATAGCAGTTGGGCACAGTCTGGTTTTAAAGTCTTTAAAAATCTCTGCATGTGACTTAACATCAGGGTATGAGACAGCATGACTGAATGCAGATTTGGTATTTTAACCCAGAGGCTTAAATGTCATAATGCAGCATCATATGATGCTATTACTTAGGAGACATTTGAAAGCTTGGAGATGACAATATAGAATAAAATTATAGAGTATGCTTTTGACAGTTTCAGGAATCAGAACACGTTCTAATTCTTTGAACTATAGTTGTGACGTTTCACTTTGAATCACTTAATCTTCCATTAA
The DNA here is from genome assembly GCA_009867235.2 of Psittacus erithacus. Lineage (NCBI taxonomy): Eukaryota > Metazoa > Chordata > Aves > Psittaciformes > Psittacidae > Psittacus > Psittacus erithacus. The sequence goes on along the minus strand of WYDI02033177.1, from coordinate 37,995 downwards.
GTAGCTGTCTTCTCCTATTTTTCTCATAGATATTCACCCAAATGACATCAGCATCATTGTCTAAATCAAATCAAACACTAGTACTGAGTTGGGAATTTGTTCCTATGTATACTTTAGTAGGGGCTGCCCACACAATCTGCTATACAGAAAAGACTAAACAAATGCCCTAATCATAGTTTCTGCTTCCTATCTATCTCAACTTTCATTTGACCTTGAGTTTTGCCTTAGAGGAAAATATTGCCATTTTCTGTTGACAAAAGCACAGCCATGAAGTCTGGGGGAAAAAAGCAACATTGACAGATATATTGAATTAGAATTATAAAACAAGCACACAGCAATTCCTAAAATTGCTGTTGGCATATGTTAAATATCTAGTGTACCACTTGAAAATCTATTATCATAGGCTTCTGCTGAAAAGAGCAGTTACTGTTATCATTGTGCCTGCAGCCTGTTAAACAATCATGAGATGAGAAGCTTGCAGAAATTTTCTAGTGCATGTGAAGGGTTAAGTCAGATTTTACCCACTAAATCCAATTCAAAACAGAACAGTTTGCCAGATCTGGAATATATTACAATTCAGCTTCTAAGGATGTTGCCACTTAGTCTCTCCACTGTGGTTCAAGATCAATTTGGGATATGTATCTAAATCCCTGTCTAATGGGAGCTGTAACAAATGGTCACAGAATATACAGACATTACCCTCCATCAGAGATAAAAGCCAACCACACCACCAAACAAACAAATAAACAACCTGCAACCGAGTTCCTCCAACAAAGTTATTCAGAGGATAATAGTACTACAGAGAGCAGTTATTCTTATTGTTGTTATAATCATTGTGTCTGCAGCCTGTCAAATACTGACAGGCGCCTCTTTACCTTAGTAAAAGGGAAACAAAATGATCAGATTGCAAAACTCATAGACTTTGATATCTGATCATGTCTAGACAGCCTGTGTCCCTGCCTCTTAAAGACAGTCGTCAAATGCTTTGCATCAATAATTTGATATGTTGCTGTTTTCAAGATGTCACCTCCTTAGGTCCCAAGTGTCTGCCTCTTCTGTACTCACTGTTTTTAGGTAATAATGAATGCTCACTTCTGTTTAGTTTTAATAACCACACAGAACAAGCAGTTTCGATATCTGAAATAAACTGCTTCACAAATTAATCAAGTACAGAACAAAGCCGGTGTAAGTGTATGACAGCCAATAAGGTTGTTTGTGATGCATTATACAATCTCTCCCCTTTTCTGCTCCATGCTAAATACTGTCGCTGGCTGTAGAGATGAATTAAAATTAGAAATCGAGTTCTCTGGGAGTTTTTACTAAAGTGTAAAACTGGATTTTGTACATTAGATACAATCATTTAATAGAAGTCCTAAAATTTCAGAGGATTATTTAAGAGACTACATGCTTTGGAGAACTGAAAGAGCTGAAAATGGATCTACAGATGCCTTGGCTAGGTTAGATGCCTTGCAGGCAGTCCTAGTGCAGATTTCTCATACTAACAAATGCAATCGAAGCCAGTCTTTGAGTAGAACTGAACTGTTTGTGGTTGAACTGTAATGAACCTCCCTTAGCTCAGCAGCACACTTGTTGGGCTTTTAAATTGTGTGGTTGTAGGAAATAGCTGAGTTATATGCAGCAGTTTTGCATCAGCCCATGAGTGCAGGAGGAGCTGACCAGCGCTATCATTCATTTCTCTTTGGGTTTTATATTGAGTATGAAAAAAATAGTTGTAATATTAGCTATTCCTCTTGGTTCTGATTACTCTCAGATTACATTTAACTCTATCTTCTGTCTGTTCAACAAAACTATGTCCCTAAAGTATTTATGAAAATAACGCAGGGTACAAAACTGGCAAATTAACGCTGATAGATATGCAGGGAAAGTGATGGTTCTGAATGTAGCACATTGTAGTTATGAAGACCTCAGTATAGAAATGATCTCCTGAGTAAAATCTGTGTGAGATATATAGAAGTTGCTACACAGAATATTAGCTTATTGCACTCCATAGATTTGAAACCATCTTTCTTGGGTGGCAGTGGAAAACTTCAATATCCTTACATGAATTATAAATGATGTCTGATTCTCTTGTTGAATTAAGTACTGTATATTTTTCTAACATAGGCCCTTTAGCCTTTAAAAAGCTGCATTTGGTATGTGCAAAGGTGAAAGATCCGCATTTGGATATGTTTACTGTTGTCAGTGCTGTTGTGTAAATGCTGTACCCTGCCGTAAATATTTTTGTTTTAATTGGGAGAGCCAGAAATATTCCCTTAATATGGGAATGAAGTCATGGCTTTTAAACAATTAGTTTAGAGATGGAATTGATTTGGAAGAAATAATGCCTGTGAAGACAAAGTATATGAAACCAGAATTGATTCAAGGCGACAATTCCTAAATAGTTCAGACATTTTGGTGCCTTGAAATGAACATCTTTTCTGTCAGTTCAGAAATAGAATAATATACAGCAAGGCAGATCAAAGCCAAGGAATCATCACTTTGCTTTTTTTGGCTTCTCAGCAGTGATATCATTTATATTGTGTTAGACGTCTTAGTATTGTTTTTATTTCAAAAGAATACATACACCCTGGAAGTGCCTATTACTAGCCGGAGACATTCACCTTTCATCACAGTTATAGTAATGGGCTCAGTACATGAATAGCTGGATAAAATTCACAAGGCTATGTGACACAAGGTGCTAGACAAAAGGATCTTTCGGATCCTATGGTGCTATGAACTTACTGCTTCTTCTTGGCAGAAAGAAGCAGTCGGGATTCTAGCTAATTCATCAAAACCACAGAGCATTTAAATTTGGCATGTGCTTCCTAAGAGCTGGATTCCAATGACTTTTCTTGTACTGAATAGAGCCTTCAGAGTCCTGTGTGAATGAAGGCATGTTGGCATAGCGAGGTGTGTGGGTCCTCGCTCTGCTGCAGACCTGTGCCCGGGCACCAGATTCTACCATTCTCATCTGCAGGGCAGGCAGAGAATCTGGCTTAAACACTGGAGTTGCAACTAGACAGAAATGTGCAAGCAGCTTCTTATTAAGATCAAACCTGAGGATTTTGGCACTGCCTAGATCTCATCACGGTATTAGTTGAATGAAGTGGTTGCTTGTGCTGCTGTATCTGTACTTCCTGGAAAGCATGCCCTCAATAAGAACAACACAAGACTGTGAGTAATGGAACTGATAGACAAGGCATTAGCCAGACTAACCTAGCAAAGGTCAGTCAAGGATAAAGAAAGCCTGGCAGACTTCTTGGTGTAAGAATTCCTTTATGCAAAAAGGACTTAATGGGAAATAGAATGCCTTTGCTGAAAGAACAAGCTGATAAGGATGCAGTGAAAATAGTGATTATGTGTGCCAAGGACAGAAGGTGGTCTAGACTGGAGCATGCCAATGTTAATGAACTTTACTATGTTCAGACCCATGCCAATGTGGGAAGGCTGTACACAGACTCCAGCAAATCTGAAGGATGTTTACCTGGTTAAAAAAATATGTATTCTCAGAACTGGGTTTCTCTATAAACAGTCTGGTCCCAACCCTGGCAGTGTTGCTCTTTCAGGTACGTCAAAACTAAATCTGAATCACAAACCAAATACATTTCCTCTCTGATGGCAGAACACAGGTCATTTTCACAGATCAAAACATAAGGCTTGCCCTCAAGCAAGTGTGTGAAGAGGCCATCATAGAGTCTGTTCAGTTCAGTGGCAGCCACAGGTAGTGTTGACTGCACATGGAAGACATCCAGTGGTTACCCGTGCAAGGGGATTCACAGAGGGCCTGTATGAAAGGGCACAGACATTCAAGAGACCTGTGATCATTTCAAAGAAACATGAGTTTCAAAAGCATACCTAAGATTAGCACTGTGCCTATACAAACTAAAAAGGAGTCAAATAAGGAGAAAATTGCCTGCAACATCGCCTTATCTAAGCTCTGACAGAGCACTTTTACATCACAGATCTCAAAGCATCTTAAAAAGGAAGATAATTGTCATTATTTCTGTTGCATAGCTTGGGAAACCCAGGCAAAGAGGAAATACTATTTACCTGTTTCATGCAAAGCTAAGCCTAAAGCTGGAAAGATGGGTTTCCTAATTCAATCCATGCCTGCTGTCATGTGGCCCTTAAGTCACAGATGAATGAGCTGTAAAATACAGGAGAGCAAGTTGATGAATATTTAAGTCATGTTTAAAATGTTGAATTGATATTTTTGCACCTTGATCTCTCTACTTACTGTACCCAGCTGCCTTTCATTTTCTGCTGCCTGTATTTCTATGGGGTTTTTTTCACAGTCATGATACGATTTAGCTCTGCTAATATTTTTAAGGAGGTTGTTCAGTCTTTGTTCTGCATTCTTTTGATGATTCTGTGCCAAAATCAATTATAAATATCAGGGGATGATGGGGTTTTAAAATACAAATTATAAGACAAATTCCTTGTTAAAGTAGGCTGATTAAAATAAAGTAACCAGAACAATGTCTATTTATTCGAGGAAAGATTTCAGGTTTTGGAGTATTGCTAGTGCCGCTATCATTTTCAGACTTCAGTTCTGCAAATTCAAAGTTTTCATGTAGACTTCATGTCTTTTTCACGATGTAAGACACCCAGTGCTGTTATTCCTTAGTGGTAGAGCAGCCTGTTGAGTAATCCTGCGCCCTTAAAGGGAACTGATAGGAACTGATGGACTGTTGCAAATGAAGACACAGAAGGAATGTTTTTACAGAAGAGAAAACATGGAGTGTAATGTAAATATCGTGTCAGAACCTCTTACCGCTTATTTTAGTGAAGGGACAGTGATCCATTCTGTCACATGGCATGCTGCCGATATGTATAGCTGACATAAGGGTGTGCACACAGACCACCCTGAACATTGCACAGAAGGGTAGATGCCATTTGTAGTTCAGGACTCTAATTATGGATTGTAGCATCATTAAAGTAGATCATCTGGGTTTCTTTTTCTTCAGCCCTTTTGCCCATGGAGAATGGTGCAGGCGGGAAAATTACACTCTTGTTTCAGCTTGCATCTGTCAGGTTGGGGCAAAACTATTTTTAGTAAGGAAAAATTCTCCCTGAAAGCTGAAAAATATTAAGTTGAAATCACATTTTTCCTTAGAAAATGAGTTCTGCCCATTCAACCAGCTAGAGCATCTGATGAGTTTGACAGCACAAATCCTTGTTATGCAGGCAGGCAGGTGCGTCACTCCTGCTCCATGCTTCTGACAAACACACTGAAGGGACTTTCTGAACTGAGGCCTATAGCTGGATTTGCACTGCAGCATAATAGTGTACATGGGGCTGGAGTAAAGGGCAAACAGCAAATAAGTGACCGTAGACTCTGGCAGCAGCAGCCGCTCTTCTTAGTGAACTAAAGGAAGAAATGGAACTAAAGCTTTTGTCACTTAGGAATGCAGAAATACTTGGATGTATCTCCTGAATGGGAGAGAGGTTAACTGAAAGAAGAAATGACAGAAGGCCCTGACACTTGGAGTAAGCAAGAGCATCTGAGTTCTTGGAACAGATTTCACTTAAAGCTCCTTTGATATTTAAAGTATGTGATCATACTTTAGACAAATTAGAAACAGATAGCTCTCTCTTTTTTTGTCTTTATTCACTTCCAGACTTGTCAGAAGATATAAGAAGAGACAAGAGATGACATAATAAGTCTTGTCAGGGTCATGTTTTTGTGCAGTGTTAAATATTAGGGAAGTCAATACTCGATCATAACATTTAAAGCAGCAATTTGTGATTCAACAAAATTCACCTTTTAAAAAATTGAAAGGGGACTGATTGCCTGTGGCTTTATGCAGGACTTACTGAAACTTCAGGAAAGGTTGCTAGGTTGAAATTTGCCTCTGCTGATAGTAAGTTGATTTTGGTTCAGTATGATGAAGCTACACATCAGGGTTCAGCAATTCTTTAGCCTCTTGGCAACCGAGCAAAGACATTTGCTATTCTGTACTTTTGCTGGCTGAGGGGACGCACATGTAATCCTCACCTTACTAGGGCTCTGGAGCAGGCCTGGTTTTTCTGCCTGGTTGGAAGGCTGCTTGTGCAATAGTCCATAAGCAAGTGATACGAGCTAAGTATGAAGAGAGAATAGATGGAGGTTTCATGTTTAAGGAAGAAGAAAGAGGAACATTGGGAAGTGATGTGACGTGGGCAGTACAATTCGTAATTGATCCCTGTCCTGGGTTCAGCAGCAGCAGTCATTTTTCTCCTTCTTAGTAGCTGGTGCAGTGCTGTGTTTCTGGTTTTGGT
>WYDI02033177.1:0-31634 GCA_009867235.2 Psittacus erithacus | reverse complement strand
CATCCCTCCGGGAGCCGAGGGAGGAGGTGGGGGGGGGGCAGTGAGTGGGCTGTGTGGCAGGCCTAAACCACGACAATCCCCATGCTCATAGAGCTGTGCATGGCAGCTAATAAAACAGTATGTAGAAATCCGTGTGGTATATTCATTCACTAAATATTTCTTCTCATTTCAGAGCATGGTTTAGAGACCTCCTTCTGTTTCTGTTGTATTTGTCCTTTTGCATTAGCAAATGACTACTTTGCCTTTGCCATTATCTAGTTTTTCTGTTGTTGCCTAACTCTTTTCCTTTGTATTTCATGAATCACATGAACTAAATACAATAAAACTGAATGTATATAGTGCAGAAAATACAAAGTATCTCAAATAGCTTTACATAAAAGAATATTTAAGAGCTTTAAAAGTGAGCTGCATTTAGGGTTTGAAAAGCCAGCCTAAAAAGATAAGATTTCAATTTTGTCTTAAATGAATTCACTGTATCTGCATTTCTGATGTCAAGTAGAAGCATATTCCATAGCTCTCATGAACTGCAAGCAAAAGCCCTACAGCTAAGAGAATTTAATCTGAAGCTTTTATTTTGCATTTTTGGGGATTTTTCAAAATACGTTTCTTTTCATACGTTCTGAAATCTTTGTGGCTTTTCCATTTTATGGCCTGCATGGTTATTCCCCACAATTGTCCTTACATTCCAAATCACTAAATGAAACAGTCTTCTGGAAAAATATTGTTAAAACAATAAATAGCTTTGAAATGACAGCCATGATTCATTGGAGCAGAATAGTTTAAGTGGAGAAGTTCCTTCCTGTACTGCTTTTTCATTGGAAAAATCCCCTAGACATTCAACAGAAGTGGTCCATGTGATGAATGTATATGGATACACTTATAATTATGCACCAAGAAAATAAATATAAGTGAAAGCAGATCATTCAGGAGCTTTCAGTTCTAGGTCTGCTGCTCTAATCTGATATGTAGGGTTCTTAACCCGACATACAGAGATGAGGAGCTGATGAGAAGAAAGATTTTATGTCTAAGATTTGGGAGATCTGCGTTCATTCCTGCCTTGTTTTCACCTTCTGTTCTCCACTGTCAGTTGCCAATGTCAAACAGTTCATCCTTGTCTTCTTTTTGCCTGTCTGATATGCTTCACTTACAAGCTTTCTTGTGCAGTGGAGATCTCTTGTGTGACTGTCTGATGTCAGTTACAGTGGAGCTGAAATGGAGAATTTCCTTCAGAACTGATAGTATATTTCTATTGCTATCATATGTTTCTTTCCCTGCTTCTGGCAGTAATCAGCATGTAATCTCAGAGTATGACTTCACTGCCATGAATACAGAGCTTCTAAGCATATCTAAAGTAGCTTTAACCACCTTAGTGTTGAGCCTATTGTAGACTCAAGCAATAGAGTTCATTTAACAGTCCAGGAACAGGTGCTTAGCATGAGATGAGGTGCATGCTTTTGGGACTACCACAGTTGTCTCCCTGAGACAGCTAGTTTAACAGTTGTTTGAATGTATTGTCTGAACTGCAAGAAACACATGTACACATGTGCCTTTGGTGTGGCAGCCGTGGGCTCATCCATCCAAAGAACTCATGGCCCCTTACTTAGCTAACTTTATCATTGCAACCAGCTGCAGGAGACAAAGCCAATGAGGGGCTGAATTCTCAGAAATGTTTTACTTGTGCTTGTGTATTTCCATGTATAGCCATGAGTGTCATCAAAATGGTAAGAACTCCTCAGTTCCCTGTGTTATTCAGTCCAGAAAAGAGGAAATAATAAGCCACTTCCTCCCTTCCCTCAGGCCATGTGCTGGCAGTGTTGGAGGAGTTTCAGTGAATGTGGGCAGTTTAGGGATCAGAGAACAACTGCTCTCTGCAGCATGCTTGCCAGGTACCGGCAGTGATCCAGGTAGGCATTCATGCCAACTGTAATGTCTTGCAGGGAGGGAATACTGCTCCTGGCATAGACACAATATGTGTTGGGCACACGGTTGTGAAAGGGCAGATGCTCGGGGCATTTTTCAACTTGTCTGCCTCTTCCAGGTTTCCGGCAGCTGTTATTAATATTTGAGTAACACTACTAGCATGCTCCATTTGGACTCAGCCAAGCTGTCTCCTCTGATTTCTCCCATGCAAACTCCTAAGCCATGTGCTTCTTTACTACCATGTTCAGCCTCCCCTAAAGCCAGGATGGGGCTGAGAGCATGGGTATGATTTCCTGGGCATAGGTTAGAGCAGGCTTGCAGTTGCTTTACCATCTGTTAGCAGAAGCCCCCAGACTTCCTGCTCCGTCCTGCAGCCCAAAACCAACATCTGTTCGGGTGGGCATATCTAGTGAAGATTCTCAGCCCTGACCAAAGAAGACTCCAGCCTGCATTGTGAGGAACAAACCGAATAGAAAATATCCTCTGTGTAACCTTTTCCAACTTTGCTTCTAACAGGGGAAAGTCCATTTCTGCTTCCTTTGATTGCAAAGTCCTGGGAAAGATTGTTGATGGGCAGAAGAAAGGACAGTGTAGTTCTGTAGCTTTGTCCTCAAAAAGCTGAGCTGGAGTTCCAGATAATTTACAATATGTTTTGTTTAGTTTTGGTAAAAAAATGCTAGCAGGACTTGTACCCATTTCATAGAGTTGCTAATGGTCATCAGAATCTCCTGGGGTTTCCTAGAAGTTATCCCCTTTTCACAGCCTAACAGATTAATAAAGTGATAGCAGTATGAGAGGTCTCTCTGGGGTATTCATAGATATGTGGTATCTCTTGTTCTGTCTCTAGTCCTCCCAACAGAAATACTGCTACCATGAGCTATTCACTTTGTGCTGTAGCAAAATGTCTTTGGCTTGCAGGTACGCAATACATGCAAGACCATAGGAGGTCAGAGCTAACACTGCCAGGAGAGATTCAAGCTAGCAAATATGGCACAGACACAGATTAATCTGGAGTGTTAAAGTGATTGTAAGCTTTACCTGAAGTCTGTACAGTCACTTGCTGTTCATCCCTTCCCTTTGTCATATCAAAACTAGGTCAAAGTCCATTATAGTCATATCCATTAAACCCTGGGCAGAATATAAAGTTTCTCACCTAACTGTTCCCTGATGCCTGAGCCCTGGACTAGACCTATGTGGGTAAAAGGTGTCCAGAAAAACCTGAATGTCCAGTGCTAAATAACCAACATTTTCCAATAGGGGAGTAAAAATGAAGGCTCAAACAATTCATAATCAGTTCTAAATGAGAGTACCTGATACTGCACCTGGGTAGGAAATGGGTTTCCGGGTCTGAATCAGTTTGAAAAATTTCAGGAATAATAATTAGGATGAAATTGGATATGGAAAAATCCAAAGCTACTGAGCTTCCCCTGCTCTGTCACTTAGGATCCTCTTGTCAACGATTTTGAAAATCCTGACAGTCTATTAGACCAGGAAATGAAACTTCTTGGCGAACAAGATGTTTGCTAATTTGGGTATTTTGTGTGAGTCAGAAATGTGTGGAGGGAAACATATCGAAACTAACCCCTTCTTGTGAACTCTTTCAGGTTGCATAACTGACATTTGCCAATAAAAAGGTGTTACATCAGGAAGTTTCTGAACATATCCAAAAGAAAAGGCTTTAGAAGCTACTGCAAACACTTGCCTACACAGCATTAAAAGCCATTGGTCACACTGGATTTTCACAATGGTCAATGTGATGAACGTCTACTATCTTCTGTGTCTAACTCCAACTAATTGCAAAAAAATATCATGTTCATTTATGAACTTGCATATTTCCATATCATTTAACTGATCACCGAGCTACAGTGTCCCATTTCTTTTTATTTCATGCTTTCAGCTGCTTGGTGAAAGCAAGGTGATGGAAAAATCCAGCTCTTTGAAATACCCTCTAGAAATCAGTAAAAAAGTCATGTTTCCCTTGCTAGCATTTTCACACCCACATGCATTCAAAACGCTTAAAAATTTCAGTTTGGCTTCTAGAAAGTACATTATAAAGTGAAAATTATGGCTACAGAATTAGAATTGTGGTGCTCAAAAATCTACAAAGTAGTTTGATTTAAATTATCCACAATTGTCTGTTTTTCTTCCAACTGGAAAATAGAATGTCACAGGTTCTTAGGATTTCCTTTGAGTGATGCTAAAAAGCATTGCAGATTACCTGCTTGCTTAGTGCACTTTTGAACTAGAGCATTTAATGTTTGAAAATAAGCAGTAAATGTATCATAGTTAATTGGAGTAAAAGGAAGATTTAGGGAAAATTTGAGCTTCAGTGGCAGCTTAGAAGTTACTGTGAGATCTGATTTTATTGTCTTGATTTGTGAGACGCATGTTGAATTCTAATTACATTAAATGAGAAAGAAATGTTAAAATTTATGGAAACTACTGGCAGACAGAATAATGGAAGCAAGTATCTAAGTGATGTGAAGAATGGAAAATCCTGCTTAACTAACCTCTTTTGATAGCAAGTTATTCAAAGCTTTCACTGGTAACAGTGAAAAAAGGTGCAGACCTTTTCAATTGTCAGGAATTTACTAAAATTGATATGACATCTAAGTAGTGTCTAAACACAAAGTTACGAGGATTTGAGTGTGCAATAAAGAGTGAAGGACATAATTCACTAAAGATATAATGTCCTTTTTGGAGTGATTCCAGTTATTTTTGGTGTCCAGATCTTCTGCAGGATGTCAGTGATGATTCAAGGTGGGAAAGGCAGTTGGGGACTGGTCCTCAGTGAAATAAATCCCTGCAGAGAAAAGGATATCCTTTTACAGTGGCTTCAACGGTAGCTTGTGAAATGGTAAGGCCAAAAGAAATAGGTGATATTTTATTCTTCTGGAAGCTTCTAAAGACATTTAGTGACAGTCCTCTAAACTAAAAGCTTCACGTTTCTTCTTATCCCATATTGTACTATGTAAACCAGGAGGGGGAGAATGCTGCGGCATTCTCCAGGTGACAATAAAATAAAGCATCTATCTGAAACTGCCACACTGATACCATTTAAAAGCGCAAGCAAAGGGAAATATCACATTGAGACTTTCTTTAGTACTTTGTGGAGACAGAACTGTTGAGATGAATCGATATGGGCAAAAGAGAATGAACTGGAATCTGACCTGAATTGCAGTTACAAAACAAGAAGGACTTCAGGGGTGCCTGGGTGAGTGATGCTTTCAAAGTCAGGATAGGTGCACAGAGCAGTGGCTAGTTTAAAGCCACAGGTGTACTGCCATGCTGGCTGTGGTAGAATAAATGCCCAAGTAGTCTGTCCATCTGAACTACTATGCCCTGAATGAGTGTGATGAAGATGAAGATGTATGCAGATATGCTTTTTGGAAAAGCCAAATATGGACTTATTTTTCCCTTTGCTCTCTCAGGAGTGCTGTAAAGACCTGGTATTTCCTCATAGTGAAACCTGCTAGTTGCACAGTGCCCTGCAGATGTCTGAGACGGTTGTCTGTCGTTGCTAAGTAGAGAGAACAATGGCTGGCCAGCACTTCGTCCAGTAGCTACAAAGAAAGTTGGCTTGGGGCAGTGAGTTTTCCTGACAATCACCAAGCTCTTCCTCAATCATTTTCCAAGAAGATAAAGACAGGTGACACTGCAGCCACCAGGTCCTTTGTGTTTTCATTTACCTGCCCCTGTCACAGTGTCATGTCTCTCTTGTCCCAGGAAGTGAAGCCTTACCAAGGAAATTGCTGTGCACATTAAACCATGTTTGCCCCCTGTGTATTATCAGGACACATGGTAGCTTTTTACTAAATTTTTGGTTCAATAATCATCTCGGTATCGTAGCACCAAAGGATATAGAGGGAAGTATCTGTGCCCTGGCCACATTTTCCTGCCAAGTTGTCCCACTCTTAAAACCAGTGTAAAGTCTGCACTAAGGCAGCTATAGGATTTCAAAGTTCCCTTACTCAGAATGCCTTTAGGTCCAGTTTCTTCTGCACAAGAGGTGTGTGGTGTGTCATAAAAATGCATCTCGAGCCATGGAGAGAGCATGAAACGGAGAGTATTATCAGGAGTTAAAGCTGTCTTAGGTTTTCAGCTTCAAATATGTTTTCTTTGTGGAGTTATTTCCAGTAATGACACATGGTGGGTGGTAGGTTGTGTATTCAGCTCCCCAATTAGTTATCTTTGCTTGAGCTCCTCTTTTATCAAATTAAATAGAACAAAACTCAAGACAGATGCTACCTGCTGATCAGGATACTGTGGGACATATGCCACAGAATGCTATGACAAAACCAAGAGGCTGAATAATCCAGATTGTGGTTTTGTTACAGCTAAAGTGAAAAATTATATTGATCTTACTTCAGCATCAAAGTCTGTATTCACTTGTCCTCCCTTACAGAAGTGGTCACAACATGAAAACATTCAGAGCTGGTTTCAGTTCATCTTTCTTCAAAGCACTTGCAGTTGTTCCTAGGAGTCTTGGTTATTAGAATATGTCAACCTGACATAATGCAGCTCATGGTATTTCTGTCATCAAGAAATTTGCTTGAAGAAAAAGGAATATGAAATAGAAACTATTCTGGACAAAGAGCGAGCGAGAAATATGATATGACCTATTGTCCATCTCATAATTCAGCATTTTTTGGGGATGCAGCAAAGTTTAGGTAGTGTGCCCTGTGTCAGCTCCCTGAATGTGTGCACCAATGCTTCTCTTTCCAATATGACTCTGTAAGTTCATAGAGCTTCTGTGTCCCTCTAGTGTGAGTGTGTAAAAGGATTTTCTGAGCCAGCACAACTGAGAGCCTCTGCCATGGAGGGATCTGAGCACCTGCCTGTCTCATGCCTAGCAGTGGTCTCATTTGTTTTTTCCTTCATCAGTAGCTGAAATGCAGGAAGAGAATGATCATAGTGTTGCCAGTGGTTGTGACTTAGCTTTACAAATACATTAATACTATCTGGGTTTCAAAACAGCATCAACGTTTCAAAAAGAAATGTGGAACCTTCTCTGAAACTTGTTTCAACAAAATGCTTAAAGCATCCATTTCTCTGTCAGTACAGACTCCCCTTTCCATTGTGTATACATATGCAAACTGTTTAAACCACCCGTTATGTCAAGGATGTGGAATAGAAAGAAAAGTGTGAAGACTGTTCTCTGCATATGTTGAGAAAAAATCTGCAGCAGGCAGCAGAGAATCTGGTAACAGAAGAAGTGTCTGAAGTTATGTGCAAGGTAAAAGATGAGGCTGTGGCTGTGAAAACAAACTAAGTCAAGAGGAGGAGATAGAATACCCTTCACCAGATAAAGTGATATGTACCGTGATGCCATAGTTTGTTGAAGCATGATGGTGAGGGAATTTTAAGGATTTGGGAACTGATCCAGCTGACTTTGCTGACACTGATATTACACAAAATTCTCTCTCAACTAACTGTGTAAAATGCAGCTCTGACCAGGGAAGAGTTCAGACAATGACAGGTCGGAAAGTCTGAATTAGGAAAATGGGAGGTTGCATCACCCTGAGAAGAAGCGAGGTGTTTACCATGGCAGGATAGATAGCCAAGGAAAGGAATCCCCACTTGGAGGGAAGAGCTGTAAATAAATACTTGGAGAATATACTTCATTTGACATTAATAATGCAGTGCCTTAAGTATGTTGGATGTGCTTTAAATATTACATGTGCATCCCAAGCCTCTCTTGTAATAATTTTAGAAAATAGCCATAATCTTGTCGTTTCAACAGCAGAACAAGTTTTCCGGCCTTTTCATCTTACTTGGTGTATTAGGAGCTGAGAAATGTGGACCTTCTCCACATAAAAATTGCATTTACTGTTATTACTGCCTTTGCAGCTGTGCAAGTAACAGTCTACTTGATTTCAGAGAAGTAAAGTAAATTAAGAGAAGATGAAGACCCCAGCACAATAAAGCTACTTTGGAATCATTACAGGACATAAATATAGAGCAACTCTCAGGTCAAATCCAGGTCTGGCATTAACAGTCACTGCTTCAGCCTCTACAAGAAATGCCTGTAAATGTCAGGGTTAACTTTGTCTATCGATCAAAATTTGGATTGATTGGACAATAGTTTTAGACTTTGGAAAACAGCGTTAACAGTGCAATGGGATCACTGAATCATCAGTGCAAGGTTCTTGTCAACAGGATTTCCCCTGGTTCATTTCACAATTCAAAAGAAGCATTATTGTGCATACGGATGAAGACTACTCAGTTTTGTACAACATATAGAGTGAGAAATGAATCTGATTCATTTTTCTACTTCCACTATTTGCCCTAAATTAAAGAGTAAGTAGTAAAGGAATGTATGAACAGGAAAAACAATTAGGGGGAATTTTTTTTCCCAGGGAGAAACGTGTGTACTTCCAGCTTCCATCAGTGGGACTTTTGAAGTGTGCTTGCAAGAAAACAATTTGTTCTTTAGATATTAAAAGATACTCAGTCTCTTGCTGTCAACAATACAAGACGGGTAAGTAACACAATGCTTGCTTGAGCGAAATGGATAGATAAAATATATATGAATTTCATTTTTGTTCAATTTATCCAAAAGCTTTGATATTGCTGGATGGTAAAGGTCACGGCGAAGGCTGAATCTTTTCTTTGGTATTATTAAAGCTGTGCTTAATTAAATTAATATGGAATATATTAAAAGAACACAGTGTTGCTCTGATACCAGTCCCTTCCCTTCTAAACATGGGACTAACAGAGATTCAATCTGATTCAGAGCCATAATGATTATCTTCTTATTTTCTGACTGTTCGGTTTATATGCAGTTGTACTTACATTTTTTCCTGTTTGATACGATCAACATGCTGTTTATTTGCTTAGCTATCCATACTCATAAGTATATCTGCTCAGTGCTGTGACCGCTGAGCAGCATTTCCAACACAATCATCCTATTTCAGTAGTGATGGAGGGGGAGGCAGCATTGGACTGGGGATTAAGAAAGCAAATTCTCATGTTTGCCCTGATAGAGTGTGTAACTACAGGCAGGTCACTTCACCTTCATGTCCTCCTTCCCTTTTTATTTGATTTGACATGCTTTGAAGCAGGGACTGCCTCTTTCCTTGTGAGTCTGTGAAGCTCCTGGTCTTTCTTCCCCGTGATGCTAGCTCTTGATCTAATAAGAGGGGCCTGAGGGCATTGTGGTGATGTTTCTGCTGTGCTGAGTGTCCACATGGCAAAGGGGAAGCTGAGCAACTCAGACCCGAGGCTCAAAACACAATAGCTCCATTCAGCACCCACAAGTTTTAATTCTCACTGATGTCCCATAAAAATTGAGCCCTTTGCAACCCAAGAGGTACTAGGGAGCTGTGTGACATGTACCTTCTGCTCCATTTCATGATCTCTGGAGTAGGGTGTGCTAATGAGGGGTTACTGTCCTTTATCCTCCTTTCTGCTTTATCTGCTTGAAGAATAAAGAAATACTCTGCACACACACACACTGAAAGCAGAGGAGATTCTTCAGGAAGCTGTTCAGTGTGGAAGTCATAAATCACACAAGAAATGAGTGTCACTTCCATGGTCTGTGTTACACGAGGACTCCCTTAGATAACAGACGTTCCCAAAAAGAAGTTAAAAATGGTTTCCTATGGCCAAGACTGCTAAAATACAACATTTTGCTGTGGAAGAGGGAGAGTCTGGAAGGGCTCCTGCATTTAAACTGACGCTGAAAGCAGGAGAGCGCACATGAAAACTGGGGGAATGGTAATGCAGAGAAGAAAGCTGGAAAGAAAAAAGAAATCCACACAAAACTCGAGCTGTTAATCACATCCCTATGTTGATAAAATATTTATGAGATCTCATTCAATTAATTAGAATAAACTATGTAACACTGCAGGAAACAAATTGAAAATTTAATAAAGTAGGTTCACTTCCAATTTCTTTTGAAGAAAGAAGCTAATTATATTTAGTTCTGTAATTATAACTTTAATTAAAATATAATGCAAAATATTTCATAAAGTGAAAACAGTTCCGTGTTGGAAAGTGGAACCTTTAAGACAACTTGCTCCTCAGACAAAAATTTGTAATAATTTCAAATTAACATTTTAATATACCTGTTTCGAAAATCTTTTCAGGGTAATGTTAATACAAATCCATCTTAGAAATGCTCATTAGTGTTAGCTTTTCTTTAAAACATACTGTCTTACCTTCCTACCTCTATCCAGAAATGTTTCTTACTCTGTGTTAGGGATGTGGGTTTTACTGTGTTTAAACCAGAGACACATTCTTTATTTATACTTGCCTATTGCAGCCCACAAAGCCCAATTTTTATTTAGAGAATAGTTTCAAAACACACTGTAAAGTATATCCATACAGCAGCTGCCTTCACCTGAGCAACGAGGGGAGAGTGCCTCAGGCAGAGAGATCCAGGCAGGCATGGGAATATTTGGGTCCAGCAACACAGAATGAGAACAGTGACAAAATGACCTTTTGTTGATGTTTTTGATAATGACTTAATAGCAACAGAGTCTTCTAGGCTTGTGCAGAATGAATTTGTCTTTAGGACTAAATAAACAATTCTACAAATGATTTCTAACATGCAGTTCACCAGGGAGTCTGGGATGAATGTGCTGTTTGTTGATTCTCCCAGTTTATCTGAACTATATTTGAAGTCCACTTGCATTTCTCCCACTTTGATTCTGACTCAGGCAAGCTCTTCATTTAAGATAGAAATTGTAATTACATGTGTCAGTATGTTTTTAAAAAGTGCACCACTGGGTATTGTTCTCAGTGAAGATGTCAGAGTCCTGGACCTTTCAGTTTTCCTTAGTTTCCAGTAGGAAAATAGTTATGCCAGTGCCTGACCTTTGAGTCTTGTCTCCTGTGTAGCTTTAGTTACCTGCTCTGCCTGGCTGGCTCACAACACTCATCTTTCCATCCCTGACCTGTCACCTATCACTTGTTCTTCATCTCCCAGCATGCACATATTCTCTTCATCTGGCTCACAAGCCGCAGCTCCAGTGGAGCAGTGATAGATTAGGAGCAAGGGACAAGGGACTTCCACAGTACCTCCAGAGCATCCTACTGGCAATACCTTGTCTTCTTCCCTGCCTACACATCTGGCAAACACTTGCATGCTAGGCCTTGACCCTCTCATGTTTTGCTTCAGCATGCTAGCCAGTTCCCGTCATCAGCTTTTTACCTGCCTGGTCCAACAGCAAGCTTTGCTTGATAACCATGCGAGTGTTGGAAGCACTCTGTCCTTCCCACCTACTTTTTCTTTTTCAGAGTGCTGTGTGTGAAATTAGATCAGTCTTCTACACAGGGCCCACAGCTGTGCTGGGTGGTACTTAGCATCGTCAGCATCACTGTAGAATAACACCAATTCAAATCACTAGTGGCTTATTTGGCATGAAGAGAGTTGGGGTTTTGAAAGAGGTAAATTATATAGATGTTTCCCTGTGTGGGAACACCTCTCCCAGCTACAATAAAGCCCTTTCTCCCTAAGCTTTCCACACTTGGCTTTAATCTGATTTTTTGGCTAAGCTGAAAGTATGTTCTGCTGTCCTCTTCTGTTAAATAGTTAAATTCCTGGTAATACACAAAGGAAAAAAGAGAGGACATGCAAGAAATGCACAAAAGAAACTTAAGAAAAAAGATTACTTTGTCTCTTTTACCAGTGTTAACATAACACAATGATCACTAATGATATATCATACAAAGGTGCTTTCTGCCTCTGTTCTCTTCTGGCTGGAGGAAGAGATTCACAGACTTTGCTTAGCCTTCATACCAGTCCTAGGAACATACTTTTTGCCATGATTTTGAGAAGGACCTTTGAGCATCAGACCTCATCTTCCTGACTTTCACCTTTGTGTCACAGTTAAAAAGTTGTTTAACTGTAGATTTTCAGTGCTGATGAAAACTCCTTCTGTTCTTCCCGAGCAGATCAGATGTAACAAGAGTGAGTCAGTTATAGCAGTGTTAATTGAACAAAACAGGAACTGAAAATAGAACAGTTTGAAGGAAACGCTGGATTGACATATGCTGTTTTCGTACATTTGTTGAACATTATTGAGCATTTCTAGTACAGTAATCAGAGAGTAGGAAAATATCTGGGAGTGTTTATTTGGTAGAGTTTACATTACACAGCCTGCAATACAGCCAGAGCAGCATTCTGTGATCTTTCTGATCAAATAGTTTGGTTTTTTCTCCTCTTTGCCAAAGAGCTTGTTATGATCAAAAATGACCACTTGTTACCAGAGCTGACGTTTCAAAGTCTGTCTAATGAATAAGAAGCACAGTAGCAATGGGAATCCTCTCTAAGTGGACCAGAAGCTGTGGCACTATTACTGAAGGAGCTGCAGAATCAGCTCCTTTACTGTTGCTTTTATTTCCTACACCCTGTAGTTTGCTCTGCCTGGTCAGTCAGTTGGGGCAGTGGCTGTTCATTCCCCATACCATAAAGCCCTTTGTCCTTCAGGCCTTTTTTATGAAGGAATTTCTTCGTCTCCAAGAAAGCAACTAAAAATGCTGGCTCATATCTAGCTCATTCAATGTCTTTTTTTGTCAGAACTGGGCTCTCCAGTGACATTTCAGTCTCCCTGCAGAAACGAAGAGCTAAAGGTCTGGGATAGCTGGACTCATGAAAATCAATACTGAAGTCAATGAAACAAGACATCTATTGTGCAGATCAGTAGTACCTCCACTGAAGTTATTGCCAAATCTAAATATTGTCTTACCCTTTACTTTAAATAATGTTAGAATATGCTTACTTTCTACTGTGTTTATGCAGACGCAATGTTAATCACGTGTCACTTTGTGCCTTTGATCCACAAATAAACTCACTGGACTGAACAGGCCAAGCTGTCTTAAGAAAAGATAAACTTTTAAGAAAAATGTTTAAAAACTCTGTAATTGATCAGCACACAATTAGGTTGAAATGAAGTTTTGGGGTTTTTTTTTCCTAAATAAGGAGAAAGACAAAATCTATTCCCTTGAAAGGAAAGATTACTCTTTAATGTTTTATACTCCAGAAGACATCAACTCCCAGTGGCCCCCATTGTTGACCAGACTGGCTACAAGGACTGAGCATGATGAGCAGAGGGTCAGGTGAGCATTTACATTGACTTAGTTAATATAGTATCTTTACTGTATCTTTGTCATAGTGAGATCAAATACGCTAATACAGACAAGAATTTATGCTGGGTTTTTTAAGTGGCTTAAGAGAATTAGGTGCTCAGCTCCAAGTAATTACATGTGCAGAAAGATGTGGCTTATATTCTTATTTCTGTCGGTACTGTAGTATACTGTAGAAACCATCTATGGGAGAAGATTGTCTTCTTCTGGGTATTATGGCTATGATTTGCAAAGGCAGGGACCCTTCTGAGGTGTTTGCAACCTAAGTATCATCTCTAATCTAAATATAACACATTGTGAGGTCTGCCATGAATCTGCTGTACAAGTATTTTCTCTTTCTGCTCCGATCTTCGGTTTATGTAACATCTCTACCTTCTGCTATGGGAATTAACCTTCATGGTATATCTATACAGTACCAAGAGTAAAGGGGTGTTAATATCAGTGGGGGCATTTGGACAGTATCATCTTGCAAATAAGAATTTAATCTGTAACATGTCTGACCCTGTTATCAATGCTTCTATGCATCCATAGAAAAACTAATAACAAAGGGAAATAGACTCAGTTATCAAACAAGAGATGTGAATACTTAAATAGCTGCCTGTTCTCTTTCATATTTTTAAGATTTAAAGGTTCATGTATTTTTTTTTTCCCCTGCCTATGTTAAATGAAAACATCTTTACTTGGTATTCATCATTCTACAATGGCCATTTCATCACCTAGACAACATGAATAAAAGTTATTATTCTTACTCATTAGTCACTCAGTCAGGGAAAAGAGAAAAATTGAACATTTCAGAACATTTTATTTTTCTGTCATTTTAGAGTAAATGACACTCTTAAATGATGGCCAGTCAAACCTGCAGAATCTATTAGTAACTTGATAATAAGTGTGAAGGGATGCTGGGACCCAAAGGAGTCTTAAAGTGGCATTTATCAGGCATGTCACATTATTGCTACTGGTAATAAAAGCGTTTTTGTTTTATGCTGCAGCGTCTATAGAGAATAATATTTTTCGTGCTATAGCCAAAAGTGATATTGCTGCATTCATCACACTGTTTGATATGGAATAGCCTAAAAGCACTGGAAATTGGCTGTCATTATTTGTTTCTTCCTTTTTTTTTCCTAATCAAGGAGCCTATTATAGTAGTGGGAAGAGTTTTCCTTGTCTTCAAATTAAGGCACACAGACACACAATTGTAACATTTCCCCATCAGAAATCTAACCCTTTGTTTCCAGCACTGTCTGGAAGTTTTAGTCCTTTCAAGATGAATATTTGATTAACTCATTTAATTTTCATTTTATCTCTCCTTCTGAAAGTAAATTTCAGTGTCTTTGATTTACTATTACAGACTCTTTTGGCAAAACCTTCATTGGCTGCAGTGAAAATTCTGTGTGTTGGGGGACTACAAAATGACGACTTTGGATGTTATCTTGGACGTGTTAAAAATCAGAAAGTAATCAGTTACCTGTGAAAGTGGGAAATGATTTGGTTTTCCCTTTTTATTCAGTCTTTTAAATAAGATAATTTAAACAGGGACAGGTCACAAGGTGCACCTACAAAGGCCTCTATGCTATAGTTCTGTTGTAGAAACCCCCAGTGAAGGGATAGCATATACCACTGAAAATCTTTTTCCCTACCGGCATAGCTGCCGCCAGTATAAACTAAACTCTTTTGAGGGGATTCTTGATGTACGTAAGCAATTTTTAGGCCTGAAAGACACAGTGAGATCAAGCTCAACTTTTCTGTGTAGCTGTGGATCGTGTCACCTGGGAAACTACTGCTGAGTCATGGACTTGATCTGTGACTGTGATAGACTCTGTTCTTGCTAAAAAATGAAAACTACTGGTAGCAGGTAATGAAATGGTGAAACTGAAAATAAGAAAAAAATAAAACCAAACCAAAACACCAAACCACAGAGAAACCTACAGAGCCTTTCCTCTTTTCAGCTGCCTTCCTTGGTAGGAAAAGGATCCATCAGTCAAGGGGTGAACCAGTCATGGCCTTGTGCTCTGTCCCACCTATACGGCTGCTGCAAATTTACATGGAAAAGCAAGGCTAGGATAGGCAAATGCATCACAGGAGCTCATTTAATAGCAGAGAGGAAACAGAGCACATTCATCATATTGAATTCTTTCCCACAGATATTTGTCATTTGCATATAAAAATGCCATCTGATTTTCTCCCCCATAAACCAGGTGTGATGTTTTCCTTTTTTCCTGTTGTTGTTATTTTGGTTTGGATTTAAATCTGTCACTTTTGAGAATTTATGCTTTTTAAGCCCCACTACACTCTGGAAGTAGAAACAAATGGGATTTTGAAGGACTGGGGAAGTTAAAATACTCTTTGTTGAGTGTGCTTGTGCAGCACAATAGATTTTATAATTATTTGAGCCTGTTCCTGGTGGTGGGGTTGCTCTTTAAAGCTAAATTCTGCCCTCACCATTTCTTCAGACTGCAAGATTTGTCACATTGACTGACTTTGTTAAGATCTGGCATGTCTTATTAACACTCTTCAGCAAAGCAACCCACTCTTTGTCCGAAACATATAGTCAGGAAAGACTGAACAGTTAGAGCAACCCTTATACTTCTTAGGGGCATGACGGTGCCAATATTGTGAATAGCTCTCTGTACTCCCTTCACATTAATTGTACTCTTTCTAATGTGCCAACATATAAGCTGACTCCATGGGGCATTCAGTCCAGTAAGAGTATGATGCTATGCCAACTTCATTTAGGTTTTTAGAAGTTCGTGCAGCCAGACAATTAAAAAAAAAAGCATAACATGCAGAAATGTGTAAAAGCACCACAAATGCATAAATGCCATACTATTAGCACGGATGGCCACATTTACACTGGGTGAACAACTTATGCTTTCCTTTTCCTCACTTCTTACGTCATTATTGCTGGTTATTTGCACAGCAATTAAGGACTTGGAGATGAAACAAGCTGTCTGTCCCTTGGAGGTCAAATGTATCACTTGTAGAGTATAGTACGAAGGAATAGCCCCCCCCCCCAATAAACTGAACTGTAAATTACACTGATTTATTGAATTCAAGAACTGTCTCTATGAAGCTGTTGAGCCTTCCAGAGGGTATGACATGCCTCAAAACACTGTTTGAAGTACCCATCAGTTACAACAATGTGCAGACCTCACTGAGAAAGCATAGAATCACAGACTGGTTTGGATTTGAATGTATCTTAGAGCTCCTTTAGTTCTAACCCCCCTGACGCAGGCAGACACACCTTCCACTAGAGCGGGTTGCTTCAAGCCCCATCCAACCTGGCCTTGAACACTGCCAGGGATGAGGCAGCCACAGCTTCTCTGGGCAACCTCTGCCAGTGCCTCAGCACCCTCACTGTAAAAAAATTAATTAATTCCTTATATTTAGTCTGAATCTCCCCTCTTTTAGTTCAAAACTATTACCCCTTGAGCTATTGCTGCAGGCCCTAGTCTGTCCCCATCTTTCTTATAAACCCTAAGTACTGAAAAGCAGCAATCAACTCTCCAGAGCCTTTTCCAGGCTAAACAACCCCAACTCTCTCAGCCTTTTCCTAAGCAGTTTGTGTGGCATTCGGGTGACTCTTGTTGGGGCTGTTTTCTGCCAGTGGCCGTTTTTCTAAGCATTCCCTACCCCTTACTCTGGTAGTAGTTGCTGATTTATTTCAGAAAAGATAATGCGCTGCTAGCAGACACTTCTGCAGTGATCGTGTCTCAGCAGCTGTCTTTGGTCACCAGTAATGAGAAGAAAGGAACGAGCTTGAGAAAATGCTCTAATTAGTTCCTGTAGATCAGAACACTTCTCAGTTGAAATAAGCCGTGTGTCTTCACAGAGCTAATGTCATTGCACTGCAATGTGAGCTTTTATGAGGAGAGAAATAGTAGTATGTTTGAACAGAGAAACCAAAATAAGTTTATTATGCAAAACAAACAAACTGCAATAGACCGAGGAGAGGAAGTTCAAGGTTTGTATCTGAAAATCTCAAAATCAAATATGCTTGTATTTGTGTATTTATAGTATTATGTATTTATAACTCATATCTATTTTCTTTATCCTCTGTGCTTTATGGATATTTTCAGACTGGGTTTCTTATGCTGTTTGCAAAAATACTCCTGTTTTTTCAGCCCTCGGTTTCTTTCTGGATAGTTTCAAAAATCACTGCATCTCTTACTGGATTTGAACTAAACAATATGACCCACTTCTGCTTTTGTTAGTGTTTGCATGCAAAGCTAGAGGTATTTACAAAGAATCTGTTAATTTATTCTGCATGAAAATACTTCTCATTTTCATGTAGATGCTCTACGTGAAAATTTCTAGTCTGATTCTGGGTGATCATGCTTTGAGAGGCACCTAGATTTCTTCAGTCAGTTGTTTCTATAGCATCTTTGTATTTGTGTATATAGTCTGTGTGTATGTAATTCTGAATCAAAGCTGGTGAATGTGGGAGACACACAGAAAGGCGGAAGAGTAATGTTTGCAGGAAAAGAGATGAAAAAAAGAGAATTTCACTTATCTGGACAGCTGGGTTGATGTGAAAGGCAATATTTGATGGAAGACCCATGCAAATGTTAGGTAAGAAAGGAATACATTCGGACAGCTATCAGAAAAGTGAAGTTCTATAGCAGCAACGTCTTCAGTGGTTTCTGTAGAGTGGAGATGGGGCAGGTAAGACAGTAGAAATTGGATGCTTTGGTACAACATTATTAAAATCCGTATGGAACTGGAGAGAAAGAAAGAGAATTTGTTAACCAGATTTTTTTGTGCATCTACTAACCAAATACTTCAGCCAGACATTGTACAGCAAAAGGGGATACAATTGCTACTGAATTTGTTGCTTTTCTATAGTACTCAAAGCTTGAATAAGCGAGTTGTCAATTGTAGTTCATAGGGACAGTGAAGAAAATTGGAAGACAGGACTATGACAGGCTGGGGTGTTAGGACTGAATACAGAAAGGGAGGACATCATGTGAGCTGAATTTAAACAGAGTTCAGGCAACTGAGATGCAAGTGTGTCACCTCTTGATCTCTCTGTCACAAAGGAACTTACATGGTCAAAATCACCCAGTACTGCAAGAAGGTGCCCTATTACTGCAGACTGGTTTGAAGAGGTACAGTGTTACAACCTTTCTACCTTTCTACTTGAGAAGCAGAAAGCACAGATAGAGTAGCTCAAATAACCACTACTGCTGCAGTCATTCCTGTATCAAAAATAAATCAAGATTCATGCTTATCTTTCTGGCTAACAATTTGTATTGTAGTGGTAAGGGCACTGTAATTCATCATGCTTCAAAGACCTTATCTCTTTGTTTAGTTCATTCTTCTAGGTAAGTAGTAGAGGGTATAATGCAGTCCCTGCAGCTTACAAGGTATCAGAGAGCCTGCTTTCCTAATTGTAGGAAGAGGGCAGTGTTTCTTTTTGTTTTAAACTTGCTTTTTTATGAAAGGAAGGGGCAATATGAGTGAAATACCTAATATGCTAATCTGGAGGAGGGCTTTTATCACATCCAGACATACTTCAGATGGGGTAAGACAGAAATTCTCAGCTTGCCACAGAGGGAAAGATCAGAACCATAGGTTTAAGGGAAGTATGTATCAATCTTAGGTGCATTTCCTGGCATTTTAATTTTATATCTACATAAATTTTTGGGTGCTTTGTAGGTAACTGCTTCTACCCATCAAATCAACCCTTGGACAACTCTTACCTAGAAGTGCAGCCAAGAGGATAATTATTTAGAGTAGTACTTTGTATAAATACTCTGTAGCTTAGCAATGAATGGGTATTGTGTGGATACTAAGATATAGGTCAGACTACACTACTAGATTATGTCAGATTTTAGGAATGCAGGGATATAGTCTCAAAGCATGTGAGTATTTGAAAAACTGACTCTGTTGTGCTGCTTTCCATCTCAGTTTGCATCCCTACTCAGGGTGCTGAGAAAAATGAAAGTCCGTCTGATATTCTGGTTTTTTTCCCATTTTACTCTTGAACTTCTTCCCCTTTGAAAAACAGTGTTAAGCAGAGGTTACTGGCCAGCTTTTCTGTCAGGTGAGCTACCATGCTATTTGTACCCATTTATCCTGCCCCCCTGTCCACCTAAATCATCCCTGACATAAAGATCACTGTTAAACAGTATGTTTTTGTAATATGAAATAGGAATGACTGCTATCTGGCCAAGTGGAACTGAAATAAGATCCCACAGTTATGTGATAATAGCTTCAGGTGTGTCCTGTGGGCTGCTGAGCCACTGCAGTTCTATCAATTTCAAGATATTGCATATAAGTTCTTAAAATCTGTTATTAAATAGGATTTTATCCTATTACTTGTTATAAGTAGAATGTGAAACACCCCACAGAAAGTCACAGTGGCAGAACAGCTAAGGAGGCAGGTGAATATGACTTGAGTCTATAATACTAATGATGCCCGCTTTACGCTAATGGTTTGTGTAAAACACAGCCATAGCAATTCACAGGTGGACCTCTTAATTTTGTTGTATGTCAATTTCTTGAGATATCTAATCTTGCAATTTAAGGGAAATGAATTTCAGGAGTGGCTTTTGCATGCTTTCTAATAACTGTAAACTTGCCCAGGTTCTTTGGAAATTGACCAAGAAACATGAGCTACAACAAACCTTTGGAAAATATTGTTATAAATTCCAGATGCTCTTAGGAGTGTTTCCAACAGGCTTCAGTGGTAAAGGCTGGAAGCTTTCCAAAGCTGGTAAATGCATCTAATTCCCTCCAGGTCCAATAGCTACTACAACATCCCTTGGAGCCTTGAACCGTAAGCACACTGTACCGTCGATGGTAACTCAGACTTTCCTTTAGCAGATGATCAGAATGTAATCATGTTAGTAGTGACTTTTACATTAAAACAATCCCAAAAATACTACCAATCACTTTAGGTTTGTGAACCACATCTCTCAGAAATGAACCTGAGTAACAGGAATTGTGGATGAGTCAGATAATCCTTCCAGCTGCAGGGAACTCTGCTAGCAGTTGTTAAAAGCTGTTACTGAGGGGATGAAAGCAATGCTTTAGCTGTCACACAGGAATAAATGGGGCTTTTCCTTACACAGCACTTTTTTTCCTTTTCTTTTTTCTGGCCATCACCTGATCAACTGGTATTTTAATCCCATGCGGTAATGATTTACCTCAGTTCTTGTCTTACTGCTTTTCAGCCCTGAGGTGTTTTATTTCATTTACTTACATTCCCTAATACTTCCCTATTGTGTATTTCCCATTATGTTGCTCACTGTTCTTTCCAATGGTTCTTGATCTGAAAGATACAAAGATACTGCAATTATTTTATCCACATGAGTTTCAGCATTGATGAGATACAGAGCAGTATTGCTATTTTGTATAATAGAAGTCTTTCTATAGTAAATTCTTTCCTTTGACCTCTGCCATACAGCATTCAAAATTAATAGCTGTAAAAATATTTAGCTGTGGGCCCATGACTGATAGTGTTCTACTTGTAACAACTAACGAAGTCTGATGGTTCCTCACAAGCCATCCAGTTATCCCCACGACGGTGACATTTATGATCTGACAGTGACCTCTTGGTCAGGCAGAACACAGCCCATTCTGTCATGTGGGGCACAGTCCCATGGTTTGCATTGACAGCTCAGGGGCTTAAGCATCCATGTGGACAAACTTCAAAATTTATAATCAGCACAGGATCCTTTTCAGATCATGGGTTATGATCAGTTTCCTCCTTAAGGATTTTATCTCTGTGGATCTACATGGGATTGTAGACGCTTTTTCTTGCTCCAGTGCCTTTTCTGACAGAAACTTCAGGACAATAAGGTGATCTGGCTGTAGTCTCATCCAGATGTGATTTTAATCTCTCCTTATAGGAGGACTCTAAAAATCACTAAATGTTAGGAAAAGAAATAATGACAATATAGCATAACTTTTTAGGGACTTCTACTTCCACCTGCTTCCAATAATTCATAGGTATTTGGATGGTTAGGCTTTGAAGCTGTATACTGAGATGTAGGTTTTAAATATGGACAGGCTTCAAAATAGAGTGTTAGACTGCACCAACAATGTTTTTCATCACACAAACTCTAAATCTTGTGTGTAAAAGTATTTATTTTTTCTTGCAATTTTTCTTCAGTGTTTGTGGTGACTGTAATGTCACCATCTGTTCAGGAAGAAACAAAGGTGCCAGCTCAGATGTGCCAGATAAATAGATTAAAGCCCTGTAATGTTCCAAGATTTCATATTATGTTAAATCTATTTGGTTTCATTTAATATATGTCCATCCTGGTTATTATTTGTCATCAGAATGCCCAAATGGAAGAGTCATTTGTGAGAAGCTCAAGCCTGTCTGGGTGCTTAGGATGTAATATGGTTCTAGAGTGGGTGAAAACAGGTTTTTTTCTGACTTTAGCTTGTAAGTTTCTGAAGTTAGCTCTAAAAAATTACCTGCTTGTTTTGGGCCTGCTTAACAAAACACTTCACAAGAGACATTGCCTTAGCAGATCAATTTGTGTTTGGCCTAGTCCTGTGTTTCAGCTGTAGTAATCATCAACCTTTGATGCTTCAGTGAGAGCAATGTTTGTATTGTATGCTTATCTGAGACAGTCTGCCAGAGATGAGTTTATACGAGGTGTAAGGTCTTATACAGTTTTCAAGTCCTTTGTGACTTAATTAAATGTGCATACTTGTTTTATCAAGTGACTTCTGGGTGGGTGCTGGCCCCTTTGAATAGTTCATCATTGACAATTTTTTTCTGCAATAATTGTTTCTATTATTGAAATATTTAGAATAGGAACTATTTAAAGAGGTTTCTTTATGTAAAGGGATATTTGCCAAACAGATTGCACAAGAAGCAATGATTACGAGATCTATATGCAAGCTGCTTGTTTCTGTAAAAATATCCAACAGGACTGGATGTCCCCTTTGGAAAAAATCAAAACAATCTGGAACCTACGGGGGAAACCAGATCCAACTGCATTTTGACACAATACTCTTCTGGCATTCAGATCCATTCATCTATATAATCTGCTAGTTTCTAAGATCTTCTACTCATTCAATGTCCACATATGAGAATTCTTCTGCCATGAAGAGTCCTTTGCTCTGATAGTGAGGATTAGAATTATAGAATCTTAGAATCATAGAATGGTTTGGGGTGGAAGGGACCTTAAAGCTCATCCAGTTTCAACCTCCTGCCATGGGCAAGGACACCTTCCACTAGAGCAAACTGCTTCAAGTTCTGTCCAGCCTGGCCTTGAACACTGCCAGGGATGGGTCAGCCACAGCTTCTCTGGGCAACCTGCTCCAGGTTGGATATTTCTTCCTAATATCTCATCTAAATCTCTCCTTGTGAGTTTAAAGCCATTCCCCCTTGTCCTGTCTCTACAAGCCCTTGTCAGAAGCCCCTCTCCAGGTTTCTTGTCAGCCCCTTTATGCTCTGGAAGCTGCTTCAAGGTCTCCCCAGAGCTTCTGTTCTCTAGGCTGAACCAGCTCAGCTCTGTCAGCCGAATATGTTCCCCCGCCAGGGCTCCAGAGTTTGTCACAGTATTAAATTTCAAATGACAGAAGAGAATGGAACTGTGGTAATAGTGATACTTCCTATCCTGCTCCAAATAGAGTTTCAGCCTGCACACACTGATGTTAAGTACATTCTCCTGCCAGCATGGAGTTAGTGCAGCTTCTGCAAGCTTAGAAGTAATTGTAGACATCAGAACAGGGCGTGAAGGTCTGACTGAGGAACTGTTCAGCCTTGTGCATATTTTTAGATGGCTGAACATCTCACTTAGTGTAACTTTTAGAAATACTTTTAGGGAGATTTACATAATAGTTCACTTCTGTGTGCAGAAGGGGTATTTCTCAAGATTAATGTTGCAGAAGTTATAAATGATGCTTGTACTGAGTACCTAATGACGACAGCTAGTGAAAAGGTTAGCATTCAGATTATAACAAGACTCTTCCCCAGCATGCTTTCTTACCTTGTCTTCTGAATCTGGCCATTGTTGTGCAGAAGAATCAGACCTACTATAGGAAAGGCTATTCTCCTAAATACTGACATAACCAAATGGAAATTGAAAAGACACAAAAAAAGAAATAAGCTCCCACATCTAATGAAGAGAAGCAAAACATTTGCCAGTAAGCACCTCACTAGAAATTATCATGTGTTCTCATTCTCCTTCAATAAACAGTTTGAATTTAAGGTTTAAATTCATGAGAGGTTTAACAAAATGGCTAAGCACTGAAGAGCCTGAAGATTTGACTAAAATAGCTAGGTAATAAATCTGCTTAATTTCCCTCTAACATAAACCAGCCATCAAGTTCATAAATGCAAATAAATGCAGTAATTTTCCTTCAGGCAACTAGGCCAATTTGGGAGAGTGCTATTTGGGTAAGAAATGGACATATCTTCATAGCAAGAGCATGGTACTGAAATAGTTTCTCCTTTTGTGCATATGGCAGATTCAGCTGTGTAAGAAACCTGACATGTACTCTAGGATCAGACATTATTTGAAGACATAGTTGTGTTTTAGAGCAATGTCTCCCTCTTAAGAAGAATCAGTGCAACTGAAATGATCATTCTTCCTAGCTGGATGATAGGGTGAGCCCATTCCTTGTGAGAGTGCATCATGAAAGGTTTTGTTAGCTCAGCAGCACCTCTACTAAAACAAACAAACAAGGAGAAAAACCACAGTAGCAATGCTAATAAAGTGCAAATCTGTATGAGATATGGTATTTGAACTTCAATCTGAAATAGAAATCACGCCTCAATAGTTTACATTAAATGTAATACTTCAAATCCCGATCCTTTAGTATCTCTACAAAATGGAAGAAGGAGATGATAATCTTCAAAATCCCTAAGGCTACTTTTCTTGAGTAATTTTAACTAAGAGCTTAATCAGTACAAGGAAATGGGTGAAAAAGGCTTTAGGCATGTATAGGACAATCCAAAACTCATAGCGACAAATCACATGCAACGGACGGGATGATATGTGATACATGCATGATACATACAACCCTGTCAAAATCCTTTTTACACTGAATGAAACAGAAGCCTCTGGGCATATGAACTCGAGCATGTAAAGAAGCGAGCAAATGCTCCTAGAGCAGTTTAGTCTTGTCATAACCTGTTGAGTTTGTTCTTATAGTTCACTTTAGAGAAGGATACCTACAGTTGTCTCAGGTACAAAGTAATGGGTGCTTGAAAACTGTAAAGTAATTATAGAGAAGACAAGATCTGAGGTCAGAGCTCTACATTTTCAAATAGTTTTGTCTCCTGTCACACTCTCAGTCATGGCTCTATTAGTGGTTGGTACCTAAAACCAGAAGGGCCCGATAAAAGTATAATGGTGTAAGCCAATTGTTCCCTGGTGTGAAAAGGAGGGAATTAATGTTTGACCCCTGTGAGCTTGAGCTACCTGGTGTATGTCTGTAAGTATGAGATTCATTTAAACAGATGGTAGCTTACATACTGCTTTAGAAATGTGATTAATCATTATGAATGTTCTAGGTCCTTTAAAAGAATGACTAGAGCATCTGGCTATCCACACTGAAGCAGTGTACACCCACCTGACAAGAATCTGTCTCCATAACATAGATGATGCTTGTGTTTACTTCAACTACTTTGCATCTTTATGCTTCTGTTGAATGGACAAGTGCTGGCACATTCTTTTAAATATGGCAGATTCATTCTGAAGTTAGACTGCATTTATATTCTACCTCCTGTTGAATTTTAGCATCAACAAAAAGCATGAAACAAAAAAATCCAGCCTAATTCACCAGTTTTTGTGAAACTTGGAGATGAAATTTGATGTAGGCTTTTAGGGCAGAAAAAGACAAAGTGCCTTTGCCTGTCATGGGGGTACTTCACTGAATCATCAGATCAGTTAGGAACTGCACCACTTTAATCCTGGGCAAGTACACTAACATTAATTCTAACGTGTTCTAGCTGACAGGTTCACCAACTCATTACAAAATAGCTCTCATGTTGCACATACATGTGATCCAACTTTATCAGCAGTCAGTGAACAGAAGAGCTGCCTATCTGAAGTTCTCTGCTTTTCATATACGTCATCCTAACCCTCATGACCACAGACCAGGTATCTTAGGAGCATTCCTTCTGCAGATGCTAGGCAAGTGCCTAACAACTTGCCTTGCTTCTGAGCGAACACAGCACGAACTCAGGAGGAGCTTGCTAATGCTGGTCGGCCCCTTCCAGTGGCTACCTTTCCTTGGATGGCTATAAGCATGGTGATTTATTTGCTTCAAATAGAGATTATATTTTTTAGTCCTCTATATTTATCCACATTCTGTCATTCAGTTCCATCTGCTATAACACGGGAGTCTTTATTTTAGAATCTCATTTTGAAAGCTGCTGTCAGCTTGAGGCTGTCGGAGATTCGCAGTGCTTAAAGCTGGATGGGACCTTGGTTTTAGCCTGTTCTCTAAAGTGCATGCCTCATTCATTTGTGTTCTCCAGTTGCACATTGCTGGATGATATCAAAGTACGCAGCAATCATGCAAAAGATGTTTGGTGCCTTACAGGATGAGGAGATCCCTGTGCAGCTCTCTGAAGTTCCTCTTCTTGGGAACATTTCAATCATGCTCAAATTAAAAAAGAGATGAGAATAGCTTGAGTAGCCAGTGTTGAAAAACAAGTAAGACTGAACTGATAACCTAAGTGTATAGGTTTCTATAAACATTTTAATTTGCTGAAAGTCACATTAAGACTCAAAGATATTTAGACAAGCCAGATTGCTCTGTTTCTCTTGTTCAGCAGATCAATGGATTAATGCTCTCTATCATTTTAATAGGACTCTGAAGGCTTACAGAAATAAACTTACTTTAGAGGATTACCTTCTTGTTTCTGTGCATTTATAAATGCCATCTGTTCATATCTAAGAGCTGGGCGTTATGGTAACCCAAGTCTTTTAAACTTGAGCTAATTGCAGAATGCCCATACTCATGGAGTACATATGCATGTGGGTGCAGAATGCAGGCATGAGGATGGTGATGGGGAAAATCCAGAATATGGGAAGCCTTCGAATGGATCTTGCCAGCCACAGTGGTCTGTTTAGAAGCGAGGAGGTCCTCTCCTCCACAGGAGAAAGCAAGGAGGGTTACCTGTAGTAGTACAACAAGCCCAGGTAACAAGGGCTCTGCTTTTTTTGCCGGTATAAATCAAACTTTGGGAAAAAGATGAAGGCAGCGTGGAAGCCTCTGTGCTGAAATGCTTTTTCATATGAACTTTGAGATATCTTATGTGATTCAGTGTGAGAGTGTCACCTGTTCAGTTCATTCCATCTGCACAAGGAAAAGCTTATGATTACTGTGGCCATGGAGTGAATTTGGATCATCATGCACACAACTCCCTGTACATTTACTGAACTTCTTAGGTTATTCTTCATAGAAAGTACTTTGGCACGTGTACTCAACATTTTATCAGATGGGTTTTGCTCTTGAAAGTATCTTTCAGCATGTGGCTGTGTAGATCCAGTAAAAGTTGTGCAGAGTTAGACAAGTACACAGCCTCATTCCCCATAGTTGACTGTTGTATTAGCTACTGTTTTCCTGCTCTGTGCATGCATTAATTATGGATCAATTATTCAATTCTTTAGGAACTCAGGTGATGCCTGGGCTACTGAGTTGTGAAATTAAAGCAATGCCACAGTGAACAGGAAAGAACATGCATTTACTTTAGAACTATCTTCCTACGATATTGATACTCCTAGGGCAAAAGTGTTTTTCATCAATAATTAAGCCAATTCGTATGAGTGTCCTTTTCCCCACACTGCTTGTAACTCATCTAGCATAAACTTTATCAAGATCTTCTTTCCGGGTAATAATCTTTCCACAGTTTTTAATGGCGCAATCAGAATCTGAAAGCTAAATGCCTGTTATCACCATAGGCATAACTCACTGCGCTCAGTATCATTTCCTAAATGAAGCACAGCACAATTACCAGAAGAACAATTGCTTCACAAAGTGAATCTTGTAGTTCAGTAAAATTTA
This sequence comes from Psittacus erithacus, assembly GCA_009867235.2. Classification (NCBI taxonomy): domain Eukaryota; kingdom Metazoa; phylum Chordata; class Aves; order Psittaciformes; family Psittacidae; genus Psittacus; species Psittacus erithacus. The sequence goes on along the minus strand of WYDI02033177.1, from coordinate 4,640 downwards.
GCCACTGAGGGTCAGATCAGCAAATAAAGCATTAATTTGCTGTTTGACATGCTGGAAAGAGTGTCAAACCAAAATGAGAGCAGTGGGTTCCTGGCTGCTGGGACCAGGAGGAGTAGCACTCTCCAACACATTTTGCGGTAAGTCTCTCAATATTTCACTTAGATTCCTGTAGTATTTAGCTGGCTAAGTCAGCTCCTCCTTACCTTTGGAGAGTGAAATTTCTGATGACAAGTCTTTTGTTAGTAAAAATTGTCTGCTTTAGAAAAATGTTCCCCAGTGGAAGAACCTGAATAAAATCAAAACTGAGTATTTACACAAACTAAAAATATGCTGACAATAACGATTATGGACTGTTTTTCATTGCCTTACCCCTTGTTCAGTCACTCACATCAATCAAATTAAGCAGTTAAGCAAATTACAGGAAAAAATCTAACATTTTACAGCTTTTTACATGGGGCAGAAAGGGAATTAAGCTGATACTGTTTTCAGGTATCTGTCATTTTGCTGAAGTCTTTAAGAAGTACTGCATTCAATGCTCAGCCTGCCTGTTATCAACTGCCATGTGTAAGTTATCTTTAAGAATGCAGTGTGAGGTCACATTTGTATATATAGGTAGGAAGGGTCTGCACATATGTCTCCGTCAGGACTGAAACTGTTAGTTATCTCACCAATTTGAGCCTGTGATGTATGAGAGACCACACAGACTGCCACTGGGGTGAGCACAGCTAAAACTGTGGCTCCTAGAAGCATAGAACTCCCTTGCAGGTACACCTTGTGTCATTTACCCTGGGAAATGTGGCAGTGATGTCTGTGCTGCTCAGCACCAACCTGCTTGTGCCCAGATTCTTAAACACCCTCAGACAAGGGGTGAAAACCAGTTTGTGCCAAGATTCCCTTCAGTGCCATTACAAAATGCTGCTTCTATGCAATGAAGGGTGGTTCTCGTCACCCCCCCTGAAGTTGCCTTAGGCATCTCAGCAAAATGCCACCCAACCCAAACTTCCTTTACAGTTAGTTAAATAAAGTTAAGGGCTTTTAGTTCATTCATGACACCAAATTTAGATACCTGACACAGTGTAGGTTAAAAAACTCTGAACTCTAAATCTTCCAAATGCCCACGTTTCATGTTCGGCTCTTGCCCAATCTTTCAGCCTTCAAAAATGTCTTTAGAGCTCAATCTCTGAAGTATAGTGTAAACTGATGACCCAGAAAACCAGGCTTAAAAAAAATGTTGACTTCCGTGTTTTTCCTGCTAGGTTACCTGGAATTCCGTCTTGAGTAAAGCAGAGCTGTGGCTGGAAAAGTATGTTTGTTATTTAAGCTTATTCAGAAATAAAAATGATTTTTGGACCTTTTTTATTGGTTTGCTTTGTTTGGGTTTTTTTCTAGGGAGGAGGTCCCATTCTAGGATGGAAAACGCCTTCTCTCATGTGGTCTGTCAAGGCGTGTCAAGGTGTATATAAATGAAAGCTCAAAGTGTTTCTCTTTTTTTCCCCTTTTTTATGTTTTAGCATCTTAAATGGCAAGAAAGCTTACTTCAGAGTAGTCACACAGCAATGATTTTTGGATCATGTAAGAGACTACAGTATAGTGCTGTTTTGCTTGGGCTTGTACTTATCTTGGGTGACATGGTCTGATGTGAGGTGTCCCTGCCCATGGCAGGGGGGTTGGAACTGGATGATCTTAAAGTTCTTTCAACCCAAACCATTCTATGATTGTATGATTCTATATGCTTTTAGAAGTTCTTGGTGAGCAAGAAGCAACAATGTGTACTAAGAATTTAAAGCAACTTTTTGGTATACATGATTTAACATAGAATTACAATATAGACAAATTTTAAATGGTAAATCTTTAACCTTTGAAAAAGCTGTGTTGGAACATTAGTTTGCTAATTTAGAAATGAAGAGGTAAAGCTGCTTCCCTTAGTTTATTTTGAAAGCTTCAACCTGTATATATTTGCCCGTTGCTTCCCCAAAAATACTTCTCAGGTGTAATAGCTGCTGGAGGATGGCGAGATGGTGCACTGTTCTGGTGGTTATTCATTCATTGACACACTGCCTGCTTTTGCCACTAGATTTATATGGCCATTTAAAGAGAGAAAATTCAGACCTGTAGACTAGACAAGAGCATCATAACATGCTATTTCTCTATCCAATAAAAATGTCAGCTTCCTTTACCACTCTTCTTTCTGCCCAAGAAATTCTGCCCTTTGAAGGGCAGGTGTGTTTTATATAGGAAAAATCTAATGAAAAGGGCTCGCTCTTTCCTCTTAATGAAATATTTTTTGAGGTCTTATATTATCTGTCTACACTATGTTCAACGCCATTCTCAAGACCAGACTTTTCTATCATTATTAATGGCCACACTGTGTCCAAGTGTGGAGCTCTCGAGAGAGCAACAGAGCTGGGGAGGGATCTGAACATTTATTCATTCCTGTGGTCTGGCTGGAAGGAGCACTAATGAATTCAAGTCCAGTCCCCTTCAGGTTTCAAATCCATATCTTCCTGAGATGAATACAGACATCTTCAACTTACCTGTGCATGAAGGCACTAAAGATCCCATGGATGAGCTTGCCAAATCCATTCCCAAACCCAGGATTTATCTTGCAGCACACAATCACCTGAAGCTGGTTCAGGAACCAGTGACTGCAGTCTAAGAATGGCTGCATCTCTGGACTTCAGTTCAGCAGTGCTTTTAATGAGACTAGTATTATCAGCTTTAAAAAGCAGCTACAGCAATTTAGATAAGCTATTTAGTAGAAAGTATTATTAATAGACCTTTTCTGACAGCCAAACAGGGATGACACTCTGGATTGCTATATATTAAATGAGAGTTTTTCCCTTTTTCATGATGAATTGGAGCAGTGTTAGCAACCCTGGCAAAAGCATTTCCTGGTTGCTTTTTCCTTTCTTTCTAACTTCAGAAATCATCAGGTCAGGGACTGTGTATCATTTATTGAATTGCTTCTGTTTGCCTCCTGTAGCCAATGCCTGCTTTGTCAGCAGTCTGTGATCCAGCCGGTGATATTTTTCACTCCTTGTCTCAGAGGCACGTGGTGCTAAGTCCTGTCCAGATGCTCTTGCATGCCTTTGTGTAAAGTCTAATGATAGAGCTGTTCAGCTGAGTGATACTCATAGCAAGAGGGGCAGGTCTTGAAAAAGAAAATCAGACAGAAACCAGGCTTGCCTCAGATGTTGAAAACAGTTGGGGAAAAACTTGATTCAGTTTAAAGGGCACTTCTGCTTTGCCAGTTCTGAAGTGCAGTGTGTGGTAATAAAAGATGATTATGCTGCACAATAGCCTGAATATAGTCACTGAAACAGGGTGAAATTAAAAAAGGTTTCTTCATATAAGGCATGATGTAATGATTTCTGTCATGCTTATAGCCATAAATGAAAATAGCAATTCATTACACACCAAAACTAAGCAAATAGTTGAGGCTTCAGGTAGTACATAAGTAATAAAACCAAAGCCAATCTAAGGACCCGGAGGCTGAGTGCATTTTCTACTTTATTCAGTTTTGATCTAGACCAGAATGGACTAGACTAGAAATAACCATCCACCTGCTCTGAGCACCCTGCCAATTATTTCAATCTACAAAACCAAAATGCAATATGAACAGCTCACCGCTTCTAGCAAAGTGCAATACTCACTCAGATATTCCTACCCATCCTTTTCCACCAGCACTTTAATTCACTTCTGTCTCTTCCAGTGCCAGGTCACTTAGATGAATATTGCAAGCACTGCTGATAGATGCCATAGCAAAGTATTCTTTTATTTTCTTTTTCTGGTTTTTCAGTGAAAAGTAGGGAATTGCCTAAAGTGCAATGAAAACATTTTGCAGTGTCTCGTTTTAGAAGCAGGCTTGTAAATTATTAGGCTTTTGTTCCCTGTTCTGAGTTTTCTTAAGAGACTGCTTTTTCTCTTCTTTTCTGTGCTCAGCTACTTTATGTAATATTTTGACCTAACAACTTCCTCTCTTTGCTCCATTCTACCTTTTAACTTGCTAAAATGTGAGAGGATGAGTAGCAATATTGCTTTTAGTAGGAAAAAGGTATATGAAAATATGCCAATGTTCTAGCTATTTAACTATCGCGTCTTTATTTCTTTTCATCTCATTACAGGTTAAATTAAAAAGTGAATCACACATTCTTCTAAAAGTATTAACACCTTAACAGTTAACATTCCTAACAGTGAATTTGACAGGTGTTGCTGTTATTTAGATATAGACCAAGAAAACAGTTTGGTTTTCCCAGGCACATAAGAGCAATTCCATGTTACAATAGTTGTGAAGCCATAGATGAAACCTTAGCACTCTGGAAATCAATGGCAGAACATTCTAGAGTACCAGTACCTAGACTTTCAAACAAATCAAGTGCCCAAATCCTTTCGAAAATGACAAATCACTCACAGGCAATGTCATCTCAATGTACAGACCGTTTGGGGTCTGTAAACGTGTTTACAGACTGCAAAGTAACCCCATGCCAATGAAAGCAGACTTTTGCAAAGGACCAGTGAAAGAATTTATAGAATCGTAGAACAGTTAGGGTTGGAAAGGACCTGAAGATCATTCAGTTCCAACCCCCCTGCCATGGGCAGGGACACCTCACACTAAACCATGTCACCCAAGGCTCTGTCCA